>BJBW01004119.1:3662-129771 GCA_004320125.1 Scolopax mira | reverse complement strand
GGAAAGCTGGGGAGAGTCTGTTCACAAAGGCCGTCAATGACAGAACAAGGGCTAACGGGTATAAACTGGAGAAGAGCAGATTGAGATTAGACATTAGGAACAAGTTCTTTCCAATGAGGGTGGTGGAGCACCGGAACAGGATGCCCAGGGAGGTGGTTGAGGCCCCTTCCCTGGAGACATTCAAGGTGAGGCTCAAGAAGGCCCTGAGCAACCTGGTCTAGCTGGGGGTGTCCCTGTGACTGCAGGGGGGTCGGACTAGATGAGGTTTGAAGGTCCCTTCTGGCCCAGATGATTCTATTATTCTATGAAATAGCCAGGAATTACAAACTCTTACTATCTTACCACATGGCAGAAATGGACATCAGGAACTCGCTATAAAGCTCAGTCTAATTGAAAATGTTGTACTTGTTGCAGCTATTATCAAGAGACACTGCCTAAAAGGCACCTTGAACCCCCATGAAACCTCGATGAACTCATCAGTTTTCTGTGGGGCCAAAAGGAATACAGCAATTCATTCTAAAAATAGTCGAGGACTTAAGTAAAGTAACGTGTGTATTTTCAATTAATAACCTCAGTTACATTATCCTCGGGGCTAGCCCTTTAGCAGGATCCAAACAGTGGCAGCCTGAATATTTATTCAGATGTTGCACAGGGACAAAACCAAGGACGTTCAAAATGGAATGGGAGGCTAAAATCTCACACTTCATGACTTGTCAAGGAGACAATCATCATACTTTCAAAAAAGAAAAAAAAAAAGGAAAAAAAACACCAAACACAACAAAACCCAACCCAAAACCTTGAATAATCTGCACATAACATGGATGTAGAAACTCTGTATGTCTGAGCAGTATACAAACTTGCTCCTCTTCACATTTAGATGTTTTTACTATTGTTTTAATCAAGTTCTAATTTTACTCTGGACCACAAAGAAGTCAAAACTTGTTGAAGGGTGATGAGATAGTTAATCCAAACAATAAGAACAAAGCAGATGGGAACAGAAGATTTCTGAAGGTGATTTACAGGCACAAAGGGCGAGGATTAAATAAAGACAAAAATACATGTAAGTTTAAACTATCATACACCAGAAGTCTGAAGTAGCTTTCTTTCAGACTACTGACTGGGCATGAAAAATTCCTGACTGAATCAAGATGGACAGGGATTACCTTTTGAATAAGTGCCAATATTTTAACAGTGCAATGCACAAGGTCTTTTTTGAGTCATACATAGTTCTTTTTAACCCAACTTTTCTTTTCAAATGGGAGGGGAGAGCAGGAAGAGAAGAGATAGTTCATACTTATTTTCCCAAATTATCATTCTATTCTCCAAAACTTATTTTATCTTCACAGGGGACTAAGCCATCTGAGTACATTTTTAAGGGAATTTTTTTAATTCCTCTAGATGAAATATAATACCATGCATGAAAATTAGAGTGACAGATTATGAATATTTCAAAGATAAGCATTTATATTTTGCTTGTACCATGACAAACCATGCACATTTTTCTGTCTATAATCTATAAATTTGTATCTTAAAGTTGATTATCTTTTTGTTGAAAAGCGTATTTCGACTACAAAGATACATATATAACGGTGTGTCATACTGCACCAGCAGAGACTGTGTACCTCAGAGAAATAAATGCTAATGATGTGATATTTACTATGTTCATGAAATATTTAAAAATCAAACTTTTAGACTAATAATTTCTGATTATCAATATGATCGCAGATGGGTATAAAACCTCATTTTTTAAAAACCTCAAGAAATGTTACAAGAGGTCTGGGTCCATTTTTGGAAGTTTCTTTACTCAGTGTTTATGGAAATCCAGAAGATATATATATAAAAGAACAACATATTCCTGCTTGCTACACATTATTAATCACTCTTTTCCAATGTACCCTTTGACAGAGTAATTGTATAAAGTCCCAAAAGATACAGTGCAACCTAACAGCTCCCTGCTGCAAAAAAGAATTTGATGCAATTTTGCTGGACATGTTAAACCAAATACTGAGGATCAGAACCACACAAAAAAAATTGCTACTGGAAGGTTTTCTTTTTTATTTACTCAGTTACTGTACAGCCTATGATGACTTGTTTTCATTCAGTTATATGAACAGTTTGACAGATTAGTGTGACAAGGTTACTCTTAAATTGATAAAAGGTTTGATAGTGTCGGAACATTTGTCAGAAATGTCTGACATCACGTGTAATGGACTCTGCACTTCAAGCATCAATGGTACACCAGTCTGCTGTTTTCTGTTTAGCGTGCAATACACACCATCTAAAAACACACAGCAGAAACACAGAAAACCTGGAAGAATTCACCAAAACAACCCCATACTTCATCAAACACTTCCTATTAAAGGGTTTCTCTTCCATAACCCACCTGGCAAAATGCAATTAAAATAACAAATGTTACATGACATTTAGAGAGTGGCCTCCTTGCTGGAATAAACCTGGAAATGGGATGGGCTACAATAAATGTATATAGCCATAAGCATTTCTAGAATTCACCATAGTTCTAAGAGAGAAATATTGTGGGTTTAGAACATTATTCCTCAGACCTGCCAAATGTCAGACATTGCAAGTGACAGTTAAACTGCTGGTAGCCTTGTCACATGCAGAAGTGGAGGAAATGGGTTCAGAAGGGCCCATTTTAGGCGCTGGCAGCTAGCCGTGGGGAACCAGTGTCCTGGGCATAAACTAGCTCTGCTGAATACCTCTCTTAAATGCAGCTCTCCAAAAATCTGGTACTGCAACATAGTAAGATGGTTTACAGATCAGAATTCAGGTTTTTACCTCACATCTTGTAGCAAATTACACTAATACTTCTGTGCAGAAAGCCTAAGAGCCAGCATCTTCTGCTGCTTTGTGAATACCTACCTGTTCACAGGAAATCTTCATCATGTGATGAGACCCCAACCATGTAAGCTGAGAAAAGGTTCTAGAGAAGACAACCATTTCTGAAGAGACAATGTATGTCCTGCTCACACAGCAGAAAATTGCTGCTTTACAGACTGCATGTGGGGGGGGGAGGAAGAGAAGGGATTTGGACCTATATCCACCTCTACTCTGTAACCATCTGAAAATGTCTTTACCTTTTAAAGTAACGTATTACTTTAAAAATCTACATGCTTCCATGACAAATTCCTCAGATGTTTAAGTTTCCCTGTATTGTCTTTCCCTTTTGCTTTGATAAATACTTTTAGTATTCGGGGGAAAAAAAAAAAAAAAAAAAAAAAAAAAAAAGACGGAACAACTATCAGGTTTCTCTCCACTTCCATTTAGCCAAAGGATATAAAATCAGCAAAATGAATGTCGACATTTTTCTTGAAGAGCATCTGTTCACACAGGAACTCCATGATAGCAAGACAAAGCCCTCTAATCACAGACCAGATTAAGTTTAGTGGAGTACATTAAAAATGTTGCCACAGTGCCAAAAGGAAGCTCTCAGATACTTGACGTGCACTTCCCATATGCAGACAAGGGGTAGGGACACGCTCTCTGAACTTCATGATTCAAGTAACACTGCTCATCCCACAGCTTGTGCACCATGATTGCAGCACTAAGCACCAAAGCCATGAAGCTCCTCTAGGAACAGTTAGTTCATTCCTGATCAGCTGCTCTGCTGAAAGCATTTTTCTGAACTCTGAAAGGGTCAGACTGCAAGGAGATGTATAGCAAAATAGCTTTTTGAACGTCAGCAGTCTACAGTCAATTTATATCTACAGAGAATCTGGCCCTTGAACTGGGATTATCCGTGACTGTCACAAGCAGGAAGTGTCAATGTGTCAATGAATGTAGTTTGTACAAATGTTAGACAGGTACACTTGCAATTCAGTTTGCA
Source organism: Scolopax mira (assembly GCA_004320125.1). Lineage (NCBI taxonomy): Eukaryota > Metazoa > Chordata > Aves > Charadriiformes > Scolopacidae > Scolopax > Scolopax mira. The sequence goes on along the minus strand of BJBW01004119.1, from coordinate 125,927 downwards.
TGAAATATGAAAAATCACCAGCACGCTATACTCCTGTGAACAGTGAGCCAGTTCTGCCCGTAGTAGCTTTAGTAAGAGAAAGTCACAGGGAAGGGTTTCAAGCTCACATAATTTTGCTAAAATTCAGATATCACTTCAGTAAAACTGCTAGCCCCAGTCCTGGCCAGCCATATCCAGATAAAGCATTCTTAAGGAAGTCTTTCAGCATTTTTGTTCAAAGTCAGGAAAAGCACAATGACATAAAATTGTAACATCCCATTAAATTGTTACCCTTATTGCAAGCTTCAAAACAAAGTATCATTTGGATTCCAGGCAGTAGACGAGCCCCAGAATGTACTTTACCAAACTTAATTTATTGATCACTATTCAAGGCTGATTTGTGATGAAAAATATCAGAGACGCTGTTGTCTTCTGGAACAGATTACTCTATGGCAAAAGCACTGAAGTTCTGCATCATAACAAGGGTGGATTTTTATTTTTCAAATCTCTCTGTGTTCTTATTTCAACATAAAAAAATATGTTATCCAAAATTCCACCCAGGCGATCTCTGTTTGGAATCTCTAACTAGATTATTCCCCTCCCATATGTCCTCAATAATAACCAAGACTTCTGAAATCCAATCAGGTTCTCATTCTACTCATATTAGCCACAAGACTGCGGTGAGTAAGGAGGGGTAACATGGTGCAGCATTTTAGGAAACAGTTCTGTTGATGATACATGAGGAGCAAAGAGCTCCTTCCTGCTGCCTCTCTAGTTTTAACCAGAATAAAACACAGCAAAACTGATATTTATCAGTACAGTCTCAAACATGACTCTCAAGATACGCAGGGAGGTAGAAGGCGCTACTTTCTACATCATCAGTTTCCAGTGGAACTGCAGTTAATTAGATGTTTGCTACAAGGCCACCTTCAGTGGGTTTCATACTTCTCAAGCTTTGAGCCTGGCAATGTGTGACACACCAATCAAAATATGGGATAAATGACTGAGGTGGGAACACCCATGTTTTGCTGTACACCAGGTTATGATTCACAGATCATTGTAACTACCAAATCTGCCATTAGGGAGGTTTTCCTGCCATGCAAATTCTTTGACTCGTTAACAGAAAATTTTCAACAGGCATTAATTAGCTGTTCAAACTAAAGGACTAACATTTAACCTTCAAGGGAGGGAGGCTTCTGATCTCTTTTTGCGGACATACGGAAGCATACACTAAACGGCCAGCTTTGACATTTTCATACCCAAAGACACGGAGTATTTTAAGTGCACTTACGGCTGGCACAGCTTGATAAGGTCCTGGTCAGTGGTGCCGGGTGGAAGGCCTCGAATGTACAGGTTGGTTTTACTCAACTGCTCTCCGCTGCTGTTGTTGCTGCTGTTGTTGCTGCTGTTTGTGCTGGGGCTGGGAGGAGCCATGGGGTGGGGAGCTGGTGCATAGGACTGCTGGAAACACAACAAAACAGAACAAAAAGGCTGTTACTGGAAAACAAAAACATGGCAAACTCACATGCTTTACACAGGTAACTCTAGAGCTTTGCATTGAGGGATGCTTGTCCTGCCCTCCCTGCCCACCTCTAGCTGCCCACTTCCCTGGTGCGCATGCCCACCCCCAGCCAGCAACATCTTCCAAAACACAAAACAAGGCCAAGATTTGGGGTTTAGCCATGGCTATGAAGTGTATTACTTTATTTTTTTAATCTGGAATTAAAGTAGCTAGATTATGAACCTATTTTATCTAAATTGCAAAATAAAGGTCAGAAATGACAATCTGTCACTTCACTGTATTAAAGAAAGAAGTTTAATGCAATCTGCTTTAAGAATACACTAAGATAAAAATAAGAGTATCTAGCCAAAGGTATGGGAGCTGATGCCAGAAGCCTTTTCTAAACATGAGGAGCATCCAGTAGACACACAGTCAGGTGACAGAGTTAGTTAGCCTGAGAGGGAAAAATCCAAAGCAAACTGTAAATACTGTCATTAGGGACTTCTTTCACAACAGAGAAACAGGGTTTGGAAAAGATGATCAGGTTAGGATCTCCTGCTCTGAAAACCTTACCCACTTCTGACAACCACAAACCACACACAGCAACAGAGAAATATCACTTAAAAAGGGAGGTATTCTTACAGGGAAAATAACACTTTCCCCTAAATCCCTCGTTAATCCATGCTATGAAAGAAGCACACTATAACACAAGCTATAAACATTAGCCAAGCACCTCCGATCTGGGGCGACAACAAGGAATTTAAGCTGCTGCGACCATTCCCCGGCTCCCTGACCATCAGCCCATTAGTGCTTGTCAGGAGAACGGAGGAGTGGTTAGAAGGAGGTGGCCATGTCCTGGCACCGCTGGGACCTATGCAGAAAAGTGGAGATCCAGGGGAGATGCTGGAGGAGCTGGGGGATATTGCTGGTCCAGCTGAACAGCCGGAGGAACCAGAGTCAGAGCTCCAGGAAGATAACCTCCTGCTCAGAGAGGAGGAAAATCCCATTTCTGCAAGCCAATCAGCTTATTCTGCTTGCAGTATGTGTGGTTACAACTGCACGTAACTGTTGGGCCAATGCTAAGTTAACCATGATGTTCTAATGGACTAACAAAAGCAAAACATACCCAATTTTTATTATCGTAGTAATGACACTTTAGTGACTTCTAATATGCTCACTCTGCATTTAGCCTTGAACAGAGGCGATATTTAAGTCTGTGATCACACCAATCAACTGACCTTTTCATTTCAGTTAGCTCTACTTCAGTCTTATAATTACGTACTTACAAAATCAGAGCCTTGGTAGATGGATATTTTTAAATTAGTAGCTTCCAAACAAGTCTGTTTACTTAGAAGAGCCAAAAAAAGTTGGACAACATAAGGAGACCATCAGTGATAGGGGAAACTCAGAGGCTTTGATGAAATACATAGAGCGCCACATCTTGCAGCGATGCCTTTCATTCCCAGTTTCTCCCACTTAAACCAGGAGAGTGGGACCAACCCATCAAGTGTCAGGACATCAGAGTTCCTCTGCAATCTAGCCTGGTTGTAACATGACTCAATTAGGGCTCATCAAAAGGAAAGATGAGTTTAATAGACAGTACAATCGCCATGCTAGCAAATGACATTTGCTCTTCTCTACTGTAAAAGAGTAATGGGCATCCTTCCGTATCTGTGTAGATGTTTTTGCTGACAATTGAAAGCATTTAATACACACGTATCATATTTCTCTGTGCACACATTTTATCACTGGGTAATCCCCACCCACCTGAGCTTCAATGTCATTCCCAGAAATAGAGAGCTGAAGAAGCAGCAGCCCCAAGTACCGGCACAGGGAACCGTCTCGACGGAGCCTCAGTGCTGTGGGCATGTCCGGAAATCAGCTCAATGCCACAGCCACGGCACGTCTGAGCAAAACTGCAGGGACCAGTATCCTCCAACAAATACATAGAACATGCAACTTAGAACATCCTGGCTGAAAGCATATTTAAATCTTTGGGCACTCCAGAGCCATGGTACAGGTAGATGTGACTGGGTGTAGCACATGTTTGCTTTAGTATATCAAGATCTCGGGAAATATCCTGTGTCAATCTTGCACATTTTGAGCATCGGTAATATAACCTTAAAAGAAAAAAAAAATTGAAAAAAGCCCTCAAGGAAACATTCTTACCGCTTTACTCCACTCTTCCAAGTTTACCTTACACACTGAATGCATGTAAATGATGTAAAGAAAGGACAGAATTTTCTATAAGCCAATAAAGTGTTGTGTACTTTAATTATTAATTGTTATTATTATATATGCCTTAGCAGGGGCTAATTAGTAAATAGCCTATTCTCACACCAACCTAATAAGCAAGAAAAAAACCAAGTGGCAGTATACCTTTGAAATACAAAGAACAATTTTCACTTGATTACAAGATCTTTATCCTCACACAGAGGAAAGCACTGGGGGCCTAATTCTAATTTAAGCTTAAGACATTTTATCCCTCTCAACCACCTGAAAGGGGACCTAGAAGTGAACATAAATTACATTTACACTGATTTTAAGTCCACAGCTAGGGGCGGGGCAGGGGAAGTCCTCAGTATACCCAGAGAGTTAGGCCATGGAATAGGTGATCTCTCAAGCAAGAGCTGCTCAGACAATAGGCACTCACAAACACCCAGGTTCACTGCAGAACCTGGTGGTTCTTAAGGGTGGGCAGAGAAGTTGATGTACTCAATTTTAGAGGATGCTGATCTCAGAGCAGCAAGCACTGCTGTACTCCAAGCCCTCTTTGCTAATAAATCTCAGCCACTGCAGCCCATAGTAATTTCTGTACATATCCAATACCCCAGAATATCATTGTCAGAAAGATTACAAAATCGCCTGTACTAGGGCTGATGACATCTTCTGGCTGGTTGCCAGACTAAAAGCTTCAGGTCAGAAGAAAGTTCTGAATTCTTGTTTCCTGAGCCGATGAGTGTATGACTGATGGTGAAAGTATACGTTTTGCCTCCAAATGAGCAAAGGGTCTGGTTCATTAATCTCCATGTAATAACTGGAGTGAAAGAAATTAATGGAAACCTGATGATCATCCCAGATATGGACCACTTGCCATAGGATCCCGGACGATGCTGAAGGGAGGCATCGCCTGGGGAGACATGTGCATACCTGAGGGCAAGAAACCTGGGCCTTGTTCTGATATTGGCCCTCTCCAAGTCTGGGGACAAAGCACTTAACTTCTCTGCCATGAGAGCCAGAGGAGCACCACTTTCCAGACTGGCTCAAAACACCCTGACACCAGCTGTAGAAATCTGGGAAAGATGTTTTGCCAGCACAGCTGAGCACAAGACCTGCAGTGCTAGAAAAAAAAACTATTGGGCAAAATCTACATGTTTTACTTTAAAAGGGAGCTGGAATTCAGAGCTGGCTTTGCCATTAATTTTCAAATAACCGATGCAACCAACTCATTTTTCAACCCTCATGCTTCATTATTCAATGGGGAGCATGGTGGTAATGATCTGGTTTGTAGATTCTTCCAAGAAGCTTATTAATTTAGCATGGTTGGCTAACACGATTTGTTTTCATCTTTGAAAAATGAATGAAATTTCTCCTTTTTCATTATTTAAAGGTGAGAAATTAATGTGCTTAATTCTTCACCAGTCTCAGGAATGCACCCTTGCACTTAAGCCTTATACCATTGAGCTCTCTGAAACAAAGCGTCCCATACAAGTGCACGCATCTAAACACAAATAATGAAATACCTGGGTCTCTCTTACTCAATAACCCAGAAATGCTGAATGAGAAGCCTCTTGGTTACTAAATGAACAACACTCCTTCTTCCAACATACAACCTCCTTATGCAAGAATGGTATTTATCTTCCCATGGCAACCACAGCACTCTTATGCAGTTTTTCACTTGTTGCAAGATTAGGCTAAGCATTTTTCTTCCAAAGCAAAACACTATTTAAAAAGACAAAATTCAAATATTTTTTTCACATACAATTCCTTTTGGATGGGAATCACAGGACCCAGATGACAAGTTGTAGAGTCTGCTTTATTAGCAGCAGCTGGCTCCTTGACAGGCTTCTGAGGCAGTTGGGCTTGTGGTTTTGGAGTGGCCTCAGAGCCCAGGATACAGCTGGACAGCTATGCTAATGGACTAGCCAATTTGTTTGTATTCACCTTTGGCTATCCCAACTTTGTACTGTTCTATCCACTTGAAAGTAAGGTCTTGGAAAAATTCCCCATTAACACCAATATGTTGACTTTTCCTATTGTAGTGTGTATTTTATATTAAAAAAAAAAAAAAAGAAGAGTGTGGCACAGTCCTGCATTAAAACAAGTGTTATTTAAGCAACTGTGAACATACACTATCCATTTCACTCTGAACTGAGTGTTTTCCAGCTGCTAGATTCATCTCGCTTAGAGCCCATTTGCTACACAATTCCCTTAGCTCCTGATTGAGAGGATAACATAAGGCAAAGTAAATACAAATAAATTGTGCAAATATCAGTTTACAGCTCACACTAGCAAAACGTTATTCTCTTTACACCCTACTGTACAAATGAGTAATTTTTGAGAGCTGGAGGGTTCTTACTGGTCAATTATAGTAATGATGAGAGGATCACACCAACTTATCAGCCTGTTGATTCAATTTTGGAGATGATTGAACAGCAAATCTTGTATTAAGCAAAAGGAAATCAAGACAGTTGAAGACAGAGACACAGGACAAATATAATAAAATTAGTTATTAGTTAGATAAAAGCCACAGCAATTCTTCTGCCATCGGTTGGCTTCCTCAGTGAGGTAAGCTGTATTTCTTGGTCATAGCCCGGTGGAACAGAAAAGTGAATAAAAGATGAACATTGGTCTGCCAACACCAAAACCTTGTGTATTTTAGAAAGGCTGCAGTCATGGAAGCTCAATTCATATTTTTCTTCCTGAATTCCTAGGACATTCACTGGTTTTGCAGAATCTAGCCATGACTGCTGTCTAGCTCCCATGTGGCTAAAAAAGGCCTGGCTCTTCTGTGGCTAACAAAGACAGCGCTCTTCTTCAACACTTCCCTACATAGAGACACCTTTCCCTAGACATCTAACAGAAAACAAACACGCAATAGTGGACATATTTTCTAACCTCTCTGCACAGTGACAAAGCTTCCTGAACTGTTTCTGTAGAATCAACAACCTACCGCTTGGCAATGATTTCCATTTGTAAAGAAACAACATGAGAAAATGTAAGTAAACTCAAAAGATGAAGACAGACAATAAGGTTCAAAGTCTGCTTCATCACAGTCCTTTCAATCAGGAAAACCAGAACACATCTCAAGAGGATTTTGATTCCTCTGAATCACATCCAAGCCTTTAAAAGTGATTTGCTGGATACAAGAAGAATGGTGAGTCAGAGCTGCTGGGTTACGCTCTGTACTGCCACGATATCACTGAGCTACCTCAAGTGAGTCATTTAGATTCCTTATGTCTCAGTTTACCATTCTGTAATGATTCTTCCTTACCTTTTCAAGGCTTATATAATGCTCTGTGATTACTGGATGAAAGAAGCTATTGAAGACTGTAATATTACTTAAAGATGGGAAAAATATTATTAAAATTTAACTTAACAACCAAAGCTATTCCTAGTTCTTTTCCAGATAAAAATGATTTCTGCATACAATGATTTTGCTACTCTATCTAAACTGAATGAATAATTTTAAAGCTTAAATAGAATGCCAATTCAATTCGCTTTCTCATTAAAAAATAATTATTTTTATTTAAGAAAACCTTAGAATTATTCAATCACGTTGCTCTCTTGCTCATGCTTCTTATATACATTGAACTTTTTTTTGTTTCCTTTTATCCCAAACAACATCTTTAGTCCATAGGAAAAAGGTTTCTTTGTGTTTTGTTTACCCTTTCTTTTCACACTGCAAAAAAGATCACTCATGAAAAATAACAATTATGAAGAGAAAAAAAAATAGTCTTCCAATAGGCATAGTAGTCATTCAACAGTCAGATTAAAATTGGCGTTGATGGGTTGATAAAATGCTTTGAGATCTTTGTTCCACACATAAAGCTGCTGAAGTTAGTAGGCTAAATACCACTGGGGCTTACAGTTCCCTTGAACCCAGCACAAAGCACAAGAGCTCCATAAAGATAATCTCAGGAAGAACTTGGCTCAATTTCCTCTGTTCTAAAATACTTCTCTTCCAAATCACAACTGCCTTAATTTTAACATTTTATAAGCACCTACAGGTAGACAATACATAAGAAGCAAGACATCTAGGATGAGTATGAAAAGGAAAGAGGAATAAGTCCATTATTGGACAGGACCTGCAAAGTACATCTCATTTTATACAATTTTCTACATTAATATGAACCGACCAGCAATAGCAACTGACTCTTCTTTGCTATCTGTAAGAGCACTGAGAGTTTAGCAACCATTAGCCAGTGACACACACTAGAAGCCTGAAAAATTTGTCATTGATCACAGTATATTATTATCATATTGTATTTCCACTAAGAGTGACTGAAATATGGCAATACATATATCACTCCATTTCCCACCATTACCAATGGGAAACTTCAAAAGCAAATTGGTCAGATGGAAAGTGATTTTGAAGTAGGACGAAGTTTAAATAACAAAGTAGATTAGAGCACATACCATTAGGATGGACTGATGGTCATCTTGCCTGAGGATGAACAAACCACAGTGAAAACCAATCCAAGAGAAGAAACGGCATAAAGATGAAAAGCATCACTGGCAGACAGAACCCCCTGGCCATTGCTGCCTCCCTGGGGTTTGGTCAATAAACAGATGTAAGCCACCACCCTCAGCCTTCACCCTCTTCTCCCCACATGTTGCTATACCAAAGATAAAATTATTCATCCTTCATAAGCAATTTTCTGTTTATCTGTGGCCTGCCTGTCACTCTCAACTAAACTATAGTAGCTTCCTTAAATTTAGGGCTTCTTGTATCCAGACAAGAGGGTACAATTTAGTTCTTCGCACTAAAAAGCCAAAGACTAGGAGTGAGAGCTGTGTCACCAAATAAATATTTTCCAGAGCAGAAAATAACCTTCACAGCCTTGTCTCCTCCCGTTTATTTCATGGCAGGAGGTTTCTGTGACAGACCATTCCGGTGGCATTATTTCTTTCTCTGCAAAGGAGAAGAATTCTTTCTATAGATAAAGTATTTTGGCATTTTGGCAAACTTGTAAACAATAACCTATATTCTTTGACATAAATTAGTGTTATTGCTTCATTATCCAATACATTCATATTTTATTGATGTACTGAGACTAAAGAATCTAGATCTTCAAAATACTAAATCTGGGCAATATGGACGATAAAACATTGCAGTTCCCCTAATAAGAATATTTTACGGCACAGATTGAAATATGTCAGCAATTACTGTCTATGATATAAATTTATGGTAAAAAAAAAAAAGGAGGGGGGCTTGAGGGGAGGAGGGGGCAGGGAATAACAAATTTAAGCAGAAATTATGATTTGTGTTTACATTTCTGTGTAGCCAGGTTTTGGGCTACAAGGATGAGCTGTCGGTCCGTTTGAAGGTTAAGAATAAAAATGCAGTTTGAAAGGCATTTAACTTTCCAAATGTTTGCAAAAGCAAACACGTTTTTCATTATGAGAAACTAAATTTACTCTCTGGGTATTTGTTTACATGTGGCAGACTAAAGTGCCTTGGAACTAAGATGTAGGACACACGTACTTCATTGTATTGCTTTTCTACACACAGTCCACACATACCACAGCATCAACACTGGTCCAAGAACACAAGTATAATAAAAACCCATCACATAAAACTGAACTTAAAGCACAGAACAAAAACAAAACATTGATATCATCTCTTGAGAATTTGGTGAGCAGAGATCAGAAGCAGATGTATTTTCATTTGCAGGATGAAAGGTCAACCAAAAGATTTTTCAAAATCCAATGCAAGTTTCCTTAGCTTGTCTGTCTTATGGAAGAAAGAAGTGGGAAATCTGCCACTGTTGACATGAACATTGGTAAGACGGAGAAACCAGATGGGGCAGAGCTCCCCAGGAATGGCCTCCATCATCTCCCCATGTTACCACAACAATCTTTTGTAGACGTGCATGGGGATGCCCATAGACTCCACCCAGTGCTATATAAAGATGAGCTGTGCTTCCCCCTCCTGCGGCTAAAGGAATCCACAGAACACAGAGCCTGGGAAAGGTTTGTCCCAAAGATAACAGCATGACATCATCAGGACAGAATTTGGGGCATTCAAGAATAGCCAGAGTTCATGCTTTCTTCGGAGCCCCTAAGACTACAGCAACGTGTTGCTCCCAGGACAGGAGCCACAGGATGCCCACAGAAGGTATGAGCCATCACTAACCTCACTACGTTTTTGCTTCCATGCAAACTCCTCTAGCAAGTTCATGATAGCAAATAGTTTTATAAAAAATTGCCCATACAAATCTTTACAGTTCATACCCTGTTCCTTGCCTAGGAAGGAACTAATCTCATGAGGCTGATGTCTCTAATGTCATTTAAAAGACCTCTAGAAAGCCCTCAGAGAGGAATCTGATACAGCTGGAACAAGGATCTGATAGTAGTAGTTAAGATTTAGATGTCAGCCTGTATGGGGGTAAGTTGGCCAAGGCGGTGCAGGGCACCTTGGAGCTTGTGACAGCCCTGAATCCTGCCCCACAAAAGACTGAGATAGGCAGGGGAGCCAAGGTGTCCACCTTGGGTCTCACCACAGGCATGGGGCATGAGTGGGTGAGCATGGGGCTCATCACAGGCATGCTGCAGGAGGCAGCTGAGTCTGAAACTGCATGTTAGGAACCTCTCTGTCACATGCTAGGTACATCTCTACATCCTAAAAACAAGTTATCTATGTGAAAGAGAGAGTTTTATAGTGAAATCACCATTACCTGAACTAGGAAAGTGTTTCGGTCCACATAAAGACAGAAGTGAAGGAACGGGTCTGCAAAACTTAAAAGGAATTCAGTGATGAGTTGAGCTGCAGACCTTTGTCATCAGGACAAAGGCAGCTTTGAGAATCGCACTACTAACATCCCAGGAACACACAAAATGTAAGGTATGTGAGAAGGTGAGCAAGATTTACCGTGACACATTTTGGGATTTAAGCACTTCCATTTTCAGCTAGTGTCACTAAGTGCTTAAACTCACAACTCACATGCTAAGGAAGCTAAATATAGATAAACCCTACATTCTTACTGTACACTCTGATGTCTTACAAAATCCCTATTTTTTTTTCTAGATTTTATGCATCAGACATGGGAGGTAGTGTGGGAAATGCTACTGAATTTTATTTAATTTAATAAGCATCTACTATAATTTACATTTGAATTTTCTTCCAGACATCAATCAAATCCATTTATGGCAAAATTTACTAAATAAACAAAATAATTAATGCAAAAATATAGAACTTCTTTATTTTATTTTTGGAATTTTCATAACTACACTCAAGTTATTTACAGTCAATTCTACCTTTTTCCTTAAAATTCAAGTTTCTTTAAATTGATTCTGAGGAATAATTTACTCAAGCGTGCTATGTGCAAAAAAGCCCAATACTGCTATCTTTTTGAATCTATGAAATCAAACATTTCCTCATTTTTGTTTCCATTCATACTCTTATGAGGAATCGTATGTACTTGAGGCTGAAATGAAGCCCAAGCACTCAGGATATGTCCTATATTCACACCAAATGCAGACTGAGGCAAAAGGTCCAAACCGATCAGCCCACCCTCTGTGTTATTCAATCACTTGTGTAACTAGATGTCCCAGCAGTTATTGCCTACCACACACTTTGTCGTTATGACTGGAGGTCTTGGCAATGCACACAGGACTGCTGAATGATGAAAGTGTCCTCCTAAATTTTATAATACTTAAAGTTACTGGAAGGTGGCAACTATATCTTAGCAGCCAGTGAGATTTTGACATCTGTTTTTTCTAAAATGTAAATGAAATTATGAATGTTATTGAAAAGTAAAAAAACCTTCAGAAAGTCCACTTCGCTTCAAAATCAGTGAACCTGAATATCTATAACCCTGCTCTACTAGTCAGATAGATATACAAAACCCCATTTCTTACACTATAATCCAGTATTATTCAGCAAGTCCTTTCCCTCCTAATTCCTACTTCTTTCTTTGATGTTTCCACCATCTCTGGGTTTTAGCACTTCTCAAACTTGGGGGGGGAGGAGGGGGGACGAGAAAAAGGTTCTAAATTTACTATGGTATACCTTCCCATTTCTTCAACAACAGATTGTGCTTCTGTGCTTTTCCAAAGTTTCAAATGTCATTTGGCTCATGCACTCATAAAAGTTGACTCAAATAAAATATCCACACAAAACTAACTTGCAGTTTGGCAAAACCTTCCCCCCCCCCCCCCCCCCCCCCCCCCCNNATTTGGCAAAACCCCCCCCCCCCCCCCCCCCCAATATGCTTTCCCCCCAATATGCTTTCCCCCCAATAATGTCTCATAACCCAGTGCAGAAATTTAATTTCACCATTACAACTCTTTTTCTCAGTTCCCTAAAATCACCATTATTTTCTGCTAAATGTTGTGGGATGATGAGCCAAGTATCTTGCTTACATACACAGGTTCAGCTCAAGACGTTTTGCCCAAACCATTTTGGGCTTTGTGCCATGGGCTTTTTTCATACTATGCATAACAATGCAAAGAATTGCATAACAATGCAAACTTTTGTGCATAGAGCTGAGAGGTGAAGAGCCTTGCAATGTGGGGACTCAGATGCTTCATTATGCATCTGTGTGAAATCCAAGGGAACACTAATTGGGATAATTAGGTATTCCAGTTGCAAGCAACAGGAATTCAAAGTAACAGGACACATGTTAAAATTCCTGAGACAAACCAGAAAGTTTAAAAGGAGAGATTCTAACACATTCATCTCTATTGACTACATTTTTCATCCAAATTATATATTTCTAGATAAACAAGAGCTTACATTTCTTTTAGCACTGCAACATTGCCTTCAATCTCTTCTGTTAGCTTTCTGGCTCTTCATTCATGCATGATTTATTTTTTAAGTCTGCATTTTTTTTTGTCTGGAAAGAATATGTACTTGAAGTCATTTCAAATAGTAAAATAGGATAAGTAAAATAAGAAAGTCTCCTTAATACTTCCTTAAAAAATGTTGTACCAAGCTTTAGAACAGAAGCTTAAAGAATGTTAGCATGTAACAATAAGGTTTATATTTCAAATCAGATGTATATAAATATTCTAAAAAAATCTTAATACCACTGTCTTAGACTCATATGGACAAAATGTTGAGCTAAAAAGGGAATTAAAATCTCAAATGAAAAATAATTTACATCACAAACCAAAAGAGTGAAAACTACAATCACTTCTAACCAAACCATAATCAGATTATAACAGTAACATGCCATGTTACCAGCTGGAGCAGAAATGAGTCAGGAATACCAGGGCAATGTCTATGGGCACACTGGAAGCAAAAGGAAGACTAAGAAGAACATTTACCCACTGCTGAATAGGGCAGGGAATTAGCGACAAAGGACACGGAAGAGACTGGGGCACTTGGTGTTTTCTTTATCTCCCCTGGCAAGGTCTGTTGCCAGGCCTCTTATGTCTCTCTGCCCAGGATTAGGGCCTTGAGAGAGAGGTGCTGCCTCAGAGAAAGAGTATTAAGTTAAAAACTGTTCCAGGAAGCCATTTATAGGTTACTCAACAACTACTCCAAGGGAGATGGCCAATACCACTGTAAGGCTGCTCTCTCCCATCTTTGAAAGGCTGTGGCATCAGGGTGTTCCCAATGACTGGAAAAACGGCAAATGTTACACATGCCTTCAAAAGGTGGAGGATCTGGGGAACTGCAGGCTGCCCACAGCCTGGCAAAAGTACAGAGCAAAGCATCCTGGGAGCTGTGTCTAAGCACATGAGGAACAAGGGGGCTAAGAGCATCCAGTATGGATGAGCAAGAGCAAACAACACTTGACCAACTTGCTTGACTTCTGTGTTGAGACAACTGGCTCTACAGGTCATGGGAGAGGAGCAGATGTTATATACCTTGACTTTAGCAAGGCTTGCAACATGGTCCTCTGTGGCATCCTTGCAGCCAAACTGATGAAGGCATGAGCTGGAGTGATGACAAGGAGGATAAAACGCTCTCTGGAAGGTCAAGCTTGAAGGGGAGTTGTCAGTGGTTTGAAGCCTGACTAGCAGCCAGGCACAACCAAAACGTTGATACTACAGCTGGCCATGTGGTTGGTACCATCACCAACAAGCTAGATAATGGGAGGAACTCTACCCTCACTGAGACTGTAGGTAACACCAAGCTGGAGGGAGCGGTTGACTGACTGGAGAAGAGGGCCGACTCAAAATATTAGTATCAGTACATCCAATGCTATAAGAAAGAACTACTCAAGAGAAAAACCCTTCACCTCATGCATTGTGTACGTTAAAAACTCTCAAAGTTTGCTTACAGAACAAATGTCTACTAAGTGATTTCTGAAGGTGTAAATATATCCTGTAATCAAATTCAACTGCACACAAAGGATTTACTAAAACTGAGACATCTGAACTATATTCCTTTGTTATGCTTTGACCTCAAGTTTAGTTTATTTGCTAAAGTCATTATTTAACAACAATGTTCCACACATATTTCAGCAACGGTAATATTTACATTAATGCAATATCCTTGTGTTAATGGAATTAGAAATGCTGAAAATCCTATTTCTCAGGTTCTTTGAAGATCTACAGTGTAGTCTAAGGAAACCCTGCCTAAGAGAAAGCAGTACCATTTTAAAGTCAATCTGATTTTCAGTCATTTGAAATTAAATAACCTGTCAGATCTTTAAAAAGAGAGAGTCAGACTAAAAGATACACAATAAATCCCCCTGCCAGCTGCAATCAGATAATCAAAGTTCAATTTTGGTAAGACTTTAAATTAAATGCACCCCTAATTATAACAAACAGATTTTCTTACCCTCTTCTTAAAATGGGGAAGACAATCTGGCTCCCCCAGTAATATCAAGTCATAGCTCCCAGTGGGCAGTGTACTCAGACAAGGTAATTTTGAGTACCTAGGCTCAATCTCAGATCTAAAATGTCACACACAGGAGATCTAAAGTGGTAACTACAATTTAAGCCTTAATTTGGGGGAATTTAGTCCAAGAAAACTTGAAAAATGTCTTCTTTGGTGATCTTAAAACTGCAACAGTATACTGAAAGACATCAGCACAAATACTGCAGGTCTCCAAGATGTGTCTGAGGACCGTTGCAGCACTGAATCCTACTTAACAACACAAGGAATTAAACTATCACTAAATAACTCTGCAAAGGCTGGGGTCTTGTGGAAAGCAAAATGTATCCAATCAAGTATTTAAAAGACCATGTGATAATGACTACTTACACAGGATACAAATTTGGATTGCAAAAGCTCATGAAGAAGCCAAACATTTCCTCACTACTGACTCCTATGCTGTACAACCTTAACTTCCTTTAACACAATTAAGAGAGTCTGTTAACATAAGATGACAGTTGCTTTCTATAAGAAACACCACATTCGGGAAAACAAAAAGCTCACCTAGCAGAGAGCTCTACATTTGTGAGCTGCTAATAACAGGTGTTTTGGGAAATGGCATAAGAAATGCAAGCACAAAGTAATTATTCCCAGTACACCTTCCACTATGGGACTTCTCAACCAGAAGCTGCACGTGGACCGCCAACCTAATATATTCGGAAGGTCCTATCTCTTCCATGATCTGGCCCATTTAGACTTTAGACCTCATAAACCTCTTTGTGGGAATCAGTTTTAGAATTTAGTTTTATATTAAAGAAAAAAAAATCCCTTTTATTTTAAATCTAGCACCAAAATAATTGCATCGGGGCTTTCCCTCCATTTTTGTTTTACAAGGACAATTTTGCAGTGCTTCTTCTTCCACCTTCTTCCTACCATCCCAAACATTTTATGTGAAACTGTCATACTATATCCCGTGTCTCACATAGATAATCCTCAAAAACATGAGGAGGTGGCAGCCACCCAGTCAGGGGGATTGCTATCACATCTTTTTGCAAGTAAATAGAAACATTGTTGACATGGTGATGCGTGTGCCAAAATACAGAGTCGGATTATTAAAAGTGCGAGATGTTTCTAGCACACTTTGAATAGCAAATGTCTATAATCAAAAATACTTCTTAGGGATTCGTCCTAAAAGGAAAACAAGAAAAAGGGAATCCTAAACTAAAAACATAGAGATACGCTTTTATCTCTACTATTGTTAAATATCTGTGTTATCCCTCATGTGACTAATGTTTTGATTGAAATGTTAAATTTCCTTTCTTGAACCTGGGCTAATGCAGCTCTTGCAGGGCAAAAAGTCCTTCTATGAAGGAAATAACCTGTTATCAGGTTAGTATATATTTCATTGAGGTCCATTTATCATTACAATTCCCTCATCCTAGCACCCCGAACAGACAGAACTGCTGCACAGGAGGAAATAACAAACAGCAATGTGGCATCCCTGGGATGGACCCTGACATAGCTTTCTGCTGCCCCACAGAGCTGGGCTTTCCCTGCCCCCGCCTCTGTCGCCCCACACTCAACAGTTCACCCCACTCCTTCTAGAAGAGCCTCTGTAGCCAACAGACCTTTGACAATCTGGCACAGGTTACCACAATTTAAAAGTTCATTTGCAGACTATACAGAGGGTTTCTGAGCCACAGAAGCCCTCTTGGCACCCTGCTCCCTTTCTCTCTCTCCCCCCTTATAAAAAGCAGCAGATGCATAAGGATGCCTCAGAGCATCCAGAAGGACAGCAGTTGTTCAGGCTCTGATAGTGAAATGGGCAAGTACAGGTGATTCCTGCAGTTAGTAAGTACCACAGCTCTGGAAAATATGGCAATGGCTGTGAAGTTACACATATGCATTCATTACATTTCTAGGTCTCCATATCATACATTTCTTCAGGAAAGAAACCTTATTTCTTTTCTCATTAACGCTTCTTACGGTCTTTCGTAATTCTTCTCCAGGAAGCTAACTGGTACTAATGTAACTAGTACATTAACACAAGCCAGGTAAACAAGACTCAAAAGTATTTCTCCCCCCTTCCAAAGCCATCGAGTACAATGACACACAGTATAGGCTGGTTTTCCTTAAAGCACTACCCTCCAGAAGCATTAACTGCCAGATTTCTGTAGTGGCAGTCTGCAAGGCTAAAATTAGCAGGCAACACCTTCCCTTGCACCTCATCACATGATAGGAAACAAACATAAATAGGGAAATACAATATGTTCCTAAAGATGGAGTCTGAATACTTTAATCCCCGCAACATTTTAGAATTAAAGGACACTTACACAAACAGCATTTTGTCATATGTCATCTATTACTAGCGTTATAATTTGCGTTCTGCGCAGTTAAAAAAATGACTACCTTTACATATGCTCCTTTACAACTCAGTCTGGCCTTAATCAAATTACTTCACGTCTACGATACAGACAAATTGTTTTATTGGGCACCACTGTATTACCAGATGCTTATTTATTCTGCCACCCTTCTGCATAGATAACACAGACCTTTCAGTGGATCCATCTCTTTGCTAATTGTTATTCTACATTTCACCCAGGAGTATCACAGATTCCTTTGGCAGTCCGCATCCCTACCTCCTGAGGTGCAGCTGTTTGCAGGCTGAATGCCAGGACTTGGAAAATAAAACAACACATACTTTTTTTTTTTTTTCTTTTTTTTTTTTTTTGGGGGGGGGGGTGTTTTTTTTTTTTTTTACTTTTCTCTCAACAGTGCCATGGACTCCTTTTTCAAAACCTTGTCTAGTGGATACACATAAAATCAGGCATATTTGCTAATTCAAGCACAACAAACATTAGAATTAAATCTGCTGAAGTTATATCACAGTCTGCACATAAAAAGAAAGTGTGGCCAAATTATCAACTCATTTAGGATCTTTATTTCTCCTGCATAAAGGGAACAGAAAGAGGGTAGATTTAGATCAGATATGGGGAAGAAATTTTTCATTATGAATGTGGAGGGTGGTGAGACACTGGAACAGGTTGTTGGGAGAATTTGTGGATGTCCCATCCCTGAAGGTGTTCAAGGCCAGGCTGGATGGGGCTTTGAGCAACCTCGTCTGGTGGGAGGTGTCCCTGCCCAGGGCAATGGTTGGAACTAGATAGTCTTTAAAATCCCTTCCTACTCTAACCATTCTATGATTCTATGTCTGAACTGTGTTGCATGACGTGCCATAGCATACAACAGGAGCACATATAGTTAATACGATTCAACTTACACAATCCTCTGACAACCTGCTTCTAAGTTTATCACCACCTAATTGGCTCAGTTCTAGCTCGCCTCAACTATCTCATATATTCTTCTTGTTGCAGCAGCATGCCTGTGGATGAGGAAAAGGGATAATTTCTCCGTGAAGCAAGGCTCTGGCTCGGCCACAAATTCCCAGGGCAGCACCCTGGATGTGCTGAAGACACAGCGATTTCAGCACACCTAAGGTAGGGAGAGAGAGATATTTTTTTCTGCAAATCCCCAGGGACTCAACTGCTTCTATTTTAGTATCCCTAATTACAAACATCAGTATTTTTTGTCCTGAAATGTTCTGAGCTTTTTGAAAATTAGCCACAGCATTTTACTTGAAGACGCCCTAGCGGGCAGCTCCACAGGCTGGCCGCCTACTTGATAAAATAGTGTTTATCAGCTACTCGCTTAATTGCAATAACCTTTCTGACAGTTTAAACTTCAGTCACAATGTAAAGACATCTTAAAATTAAAAAAAAAGGCCTCTGAATTAGCAGTTCTTGCCCAACATCCTAGATTACTGAACTGACCCTGATATTTAACAAGAATCAAAAGGGAATTAAAAACAAATACACACAAAACCCCTTCCCCTGCCACAAAGGCTAAGGAGCAAACAAAGCCATCACCATCAATTCCTTTCAAGCCATTCATCAAACTACTGGCAACAAAAAAAGGCCCAGCTTCCTTCCAAAATGAACAATAAAGAAAAAGGAAGTTGAAAATTAAGTAAGAAATGCCCACAGACAATAGATGTGTTTAAGAGGTTTTTTTATTTATTTTTTTGTCAACAATCCAGGCAACAGGGTTTTCTTCACTTCAGTGAAAAATTACTAACAAAAGTACTAACAAAATTATAAGGCTGTTTCTGATTAATTTCATGACTTTGAATTTTAAGTAGTTCTTGAAATATTTCATTATTTATCAGAGCTTTTTTAAATATATATAACTCACTAATGAAATTAGGACAGGACAAACCACTTCTTCATAAGCAGTAGCTTATCTTACTCAAACATCCAAATTAGCTTACTTTCACTCCCTGTGATTCTATCATTCCTATCTACAGATTTTAAAAATAAGATCAGCCTCCTTGAAAAGCAAAAGAAAAAAAAAATCCTACAAAACAAAAATCCACCACCAACAAAAAATTCCTGACACTTTCTCCAAGCAAAGTCCACAATATTTGCCTTTATCTGCCAAGGGCGTAGGAGTGTCTAAACTGTATTTATTAGCTTCAGGGTAGCATCAGTAAGGAGGTGCACATATCATCAGCTCTGCTCCCCATCACATGCACCCTAAGCTCCTTCCAGTGATACACTGATGCCTGATCTCCCTTTCTAAACTGACAGTTTATCCAAATAACTGACACTATTGTTGTTATCATTAAAATAGCTTCCATTCAAACTGCCATTGCTTAACAGGCATGGTCTGTGCATATAAAAAGAAAACCCTTTAAAAGTCATTTCAAACAGGTCTGTTAGCCCAGGAAATGTTTAAGAGCAGCAGTAGCTATGCAACAAGAAGGTTAAGCTAGTTAGTGTTTGTGACAATGGCACTTAGCTATTCTATCCAATGGCAAGAACATCCTTGTGTTTATCAAGGGAACAGATTTAGTAAGAAACTGCACACAGCAAGAAATAAATGAGAGATGCAGGGAAAACTTGTATTATTGTGGCATCTGCTAGAGCTATTTTAAAACGGTGTCCCCCTGTGCTGTTCCACTGACAGGCTTGTGAATTTTCACTAAAATTAAAATTCATTTCTCAGGCATTCTTAAATAGGCCACAAAAACTTAGCAAGCCTCAGAGGTTTTTTTTTTTTTATGGCCCTATCATTTTCTCCATCCATTTAGAAAATGTTACAGCCTGTGCTTTGCCCTTTTACCCTGGACCTGCTGTGAGGAAGGCTCTGTGCTTCCCTCCTCCTCCTCTGCCAAAGGAGATATGCCTTGTGGCACATCTTCAGCTGTCTTGCACATAGGGCCACTCTTGGGAAGAGTTTGCCCTGAGGGCTATTTGTTCCTCAAACTGGATTTTAGTATTAAAACCAAAATTTTTCTAAGGACAAAGCACGTACTCTGTTCCCAAAGGCATCCAATTTGCTTAAATTCACACAAAGCCCTGGTTATCTTCTGGTTTTGCTTATGCACAGGTAAGGCAAAATATTTATGTCCTATCATTTTTAGCTTTTTAAAAGCATTTATTCACTGTCACATAAAGCAGAGTCCACCTCTTTTCAAAGCAAGCTGTTCAGTTCACCAATGTTTAATTAAGTGTTGTCTCCCATTAGGATGTGACAGTCTGACCAGACAACCAGAAAAACATAAATGCAGAAATGGCTTTGAGCAGGATTGCAAGCTCGCTGCTACCTTTGGCAAATCTGAGCTACTCACACAGGCTCTGAAATAATTGGGGCACTGTAAAAAATATATTCAACTGCGAGAGCAAAGGTTGTGCAAATTCTGCCACAACACCTTCTAGAAAAATGTATATACCATCTCTTATGCTGAGTTTTCTTTTTTTTTGTTGGAGTTACATGCTACGGCAAGGTCTATGTTACCTCAAGAGAGAAAAAGAGAAGAAACAAATATTGGGAGCATAAGACAGAAAACTAAAATAGTACGTCTGAAATTTAAACTAATAAGCTAACTTAAAAACTTCCTTATTACATGACTGGGTTTGGAACACAAAAAGCAGAATATATCATGATTTGAATAACTTGCACTTAGCAATATGAAGGATAACTGCTGAATTGCTGACTTCTATTTCTGGAAAGATAAACTATATTCTGATCCTGGCTATACTAACGCATTAACTCTTAATGATATCAGTCTCCACACAGTTGTATCAAAAGTCCTTTTATTCTCTCTCAACAGGATGATGAAGGGAAATCCCACTTTCTTGGCTATATAAGCATTCCCATAAAAAACAAATCGCTGACTTTCTAGTGAAAAAAAAAAAATATCTGTACATCAAAACTGCTCGCAGCTTAGGGTAAAGAAAATTATTTGCACACTGAAGAAGGAAAGTGCCAAACTGGAGAACAGAGCATCTGCTATGGAGGCGGCTATAATTATCTCGTGCATCTGAACACCGCTGGGCATTGAAGTTACACTAGCTATTTTGCCAGATACTCTGTGTTCAGGGCTTTTACATGACACCAGCAGGAAATAATCAAGAATTTGCAAAGCCTGTCAATACAGACATTACACAGTTCGAAAGGCTCTACTTTCGATGGTGTATACCTAGTCTTCTCAGTCTAATGTGATGAAAGTCTGAACTATTTTGCTGTCACTGTCTCATATTATGAAACACTGTAATGTTGCTAACCATAGCTAACATAGCACAGGCTAACAACTGCTTCTATACCATTCATCCTGGAGTGGTCTGCTGGTTAAGCTTTTTAATAGAGGTCTCTGAGATTTCAGAGAGAGAGCAAAAAAACCCAGGAAGAGTACCCCTCTGCTGCCTTACCTCCATCCAGCAGAAAAAGCAAGTGCACGCCTTCCCTCAGCAGATGTACAGTAACTGCTGTTGCTGTGGTGGGAACTTCTTTCTTGGGGATGTCAAGCAGAGGAGAGACTCGAGCCTGCTCCCAAACCTGCGTGTCCTGAACAGGAGCTGTGCTGCTCTGCCTCTGCAGGGGCAATTCTCAGTCCGAGGCCTGACATTCAAATCCTCTCAGTGAAAGCCTTTCACAGGTGCATTCTTTGATATTTTGTTGGGCTATCAGGCACTTATGGTCCACTCACAGAGAACACATCAACTGCAGCTGATCCCCAATGAGTCTTTTTTAATACCCACCTCATGCCTGTCAGCAGCAGATCACATAGGAAAATATGGAAGAGGGTTATAAAGCTGTTCTTCTTTTAGGACAACAAATAACTACTGTTCTTTTTTTTTTTTTTGCACAAGTAATATGCATAATTGTTCACTTCTGGAAAAGCAACTGAAAAAAAAAAAACAACTAAAACTTTTTTTCATGTTAACTCCCAGTCTATGCTTGTACCTTTCTGAGAAGGAATCATGGGAGAAAAGGAACAATAAAAATACAAACTGCAGCAAGGAGAAGAGTGTACAACAATTTCCTTTGATTCTGGGAACACTAGAGGCTAGAAAACTCAGCTGCTTGGGTATCTCAAGGACAGATTGCCACGTGAGACTCCAGCCCGGCTGTGTCACAGACACTGACAGATGGGTTTCCCCAGCCTTGAACAACCTAATGGAGCTTTTAGCCAATTTGCATACTGGCTGTGGATGGTTGAAATAGGTGTCAAGGACATTAAGCAGGCCAAGACAAAAGTGTAATAGCCTTGTATACACTATCACTTCTTACTGCTTGCTATTCCTTCCCCCCACCCCCCCGGGGCAGGGGAGGGAAGAGGGGGAAGGCTCAGAAAAGGAAGAGGAAAAGAAACAAGCAGCCTCGCTGGAAGCTGGTTCTGAGGGAGCAAGTTCCTACTCCCGGGAATGGGCTGAAGCAACAAGACAGTTTTCTTGCAAAATGGAAGAATTGCCCAGATAATTACCAGCTAGTTTCTCTTCTTTTTTTAAGCAAAACATTGTTTCCCAAAGTCTGCCTATATCAGTTATCTATTTTGGTCCCAATCCCACAAAGAGGAACACATAGAGCCAATTCCTGTACCTGAATGGAGTCCAAAATAACATCACTAGAGCCTCATGCAGGTACGACAGTCCAGCTGCTGCCACTCCATAGAAGAGCTAAAGCCTAAGACTAAGCTTTCTCAGGCCTGAGTCCAAATTTTCTTTCATATCTCCTAGCGCCTCACACATGGCTGCATCTTAATAAATTAACAAGGACAACAAAAAATTCAAATTGGAGTTGCAACAAAAATTTACAGCCTGATGTCAAATATAAGGTCAAGCCCTGAGGGTGGCTGAATTACCTGCTGAGCTGTTGCAACTCTCACTTACTCCAGGGAAAAGTACACATAGTTCATATTGGTCTGGCAATCACCACAACCTCCTGTCCAGATTCTGCTCTCAGTCACATTAGAATAACTCAGCTACCAGGCAATAAAGTGTGATTGAAAAGTGGGGCTAATGACTTGTACAAAAACCAGCCCCTTCAAATCACTTGAAATCTTGTTGCCATGCCTTTTTCTCCAGATGTATCCCTGTAACGTACGCTGTGGGGGGGTCTGCCGTTGTCTAAACTCACTTTTTAACATTTACTAGAGATCAGATTAAAAATTAAACATGCAAACAGAGGCTTCCCTGAGGAAAGCTTCAGTCCTGGCAACCAAACTCTGCACACAGCAGTATAAAATGTACAGTGAAAAGTGTCTAACAGTATCTTTGACAACATAAGAAACCATGCCAAAAAGGCTCAGAATTTAATCCAGTTGAGCCATACTACTTCAACACTGAATGAACACAATCCTATGTGATGCTACTAGACACCAGAGATACTTGGCAAAGAAGGGTATGCAGATTCATGCTCCATTTGACTCCCTTGCTCATGCGGAGTAAACACCTCTCATGAGAGCATACACAGGACTAAGAAGGTAGGTCCTGGTTTGAAGTGCAGCTACCTTGGTGCTAATTCTGATTTTGTCGTTAGTTGTCTGGGTGATTTTGACTAAGCTGTCACTAGGGATTTACATTTATTCTAAGCAAAATAAGAATCATCACTTGGTTTCAGGTACTTCTGTGATCTTTGGATATAAAAGCACTATAAAAGAATATTGTTATTGTCAGCGATACTGTATAACCACTTCCATGGTTATTCAAAACCAAACCCAAGAGTAATGCACAAAAGAGCTATCTAACAGCTATCTGCAAGTCTAGGCCAAAGACAGAGGTCAAGACTTTTAAGTGTTAAAACACTGCAGTATTTCCTGATGAGCATCTTCAGTCATTATAATATCTCAGACCTGTTTCTGAAGTCCACTTAATTAGAGGGAGTGGAGAGGAATAAAGCCCAGAGGGTGTTTTTGCATGGGTTATGTGTATACTTCTGTTTGTTTAGTGTTACAAAAAATCTTACGAGCTTAAGTGTAAATTATTTCACCCTTTGGCACTATTCAATTATATATGCTAAATTTTACTGGAGTAGATGGTACTTGAAGTAAAGGAATTGCATGTGAGAAAAGCCATCTGTGGTGAAATCCTGCTGATGCTCTGTCAAATCTCTCCTCCTGAGAGTCACCCTTTCTCCCAGCTGATTTTAATCCGACAGATTTTTATTGTGAAAAGCAGATTCACACTTAGTGTGAGAAATAAGGAATTCAATTTAAAATTCCTCGTCCAGTTCAATTACATAGAAGTATGCACTTATCTACTCAGTAGCTAATAAGAAGTTTTTTAAAATACTCTTTCACATGACTTGATTTCAAGCCTTTAAAGGATATCAGAAATATCTAATCCACTGAAGGTGCAAGACAATTAATTTCTACAAATTTGGTGAAAATGCTGTGGTCATCTTATAATAATATATGTTGAACAACTTCTTTTAAACATCTTAACCAATAAAATACAGTATTTCAGGCCTGCATCATTATATGTTTCCTATATAAAAAGACTGTATTCCCTGCAGCAGAAAAGCCAGTGTAGCAGAGCCAGAAGTGGCAACACTAAGGCTTAGTCATAATAAGGCCGTGTCTAACAGTAGAGGTAAAATGCTTTTTGTACCCAAGTTGGTTTCTCAGTAGTAGTGAGCATAGAGCCAGCAGTTCATTCAAAGACCTGAAATCACTTAATTTAAGGTTGCATTATGCCAGGCAGATAGTTCCTTGGATAGTTTGAAAAAGCATATAAAGTATTAAAAAAAAAAAAAGATAGTATTTTATATGTAGCAAGAATATGCAGACCAACAATATCAAATGTCTAAAAATGCAGAACCTGTGCAGAAAACTATCTTCCTAATGGAAACATCAAAATAACACACAACAGTGGCAGCATTATCTTACAAGTGATATTTAAATGAGGGAGATTTCCTGTTTCTTGTATATCTGTCCTGGAACTAGAAGAAATGAAAGTCAAATCTGAAAACAATTATTCTGGGCTTGACTTTGGTGTGGTTTGGTTTTGTTTTATTGTTTGGGTGGTTCGGTTTTGATTTGTTTGTAGTTTGTTTTGGGATTTTTTTTTAACTCAGTTGCATTTACTGACATGGCTGTTAATCAGACAATTTTGGAATAGCAAAGGAACTGTTGAAGTGGAAAAAATATTATTATTAACACTACTTCCTTTACTAAAGAAGGTTTAAAAGTTTTATATACACAGCAGCAGTCCAAAATGCTGACCTCCTTTAGATCTTGGGTTCACACCTCAACACAGCAAGGCAGGTTCAAGATTTACAGCTTAGTGACAAGTCTGCCAATTCATCACCACTAAACCATCCCGAGTCCTCCTTGGAAGCAGCACAGGTCAAAAGAGGAAACCACCAGCTGCTGAAGAGATGCCTTTCAAAATAAATTCATTCCACAAGTAGCAGCCTGGCACTCACACGTGCATACACACACACAGACTCTCCCATCAACATCTGTGCTACTCTGGGGACATACAAATCTTGATTTTTCCACTTAGTTTCCAAAAGTGTAAGTGTGTGTTACTAAACTTTAAGATGATTGACTTCACTTTAAAGTCAGTTACTACTGACTTTAAGATGATGACTAAAGAGTCAAGAAGATATAGTACCACTACCAAGCCCCAACCTGTTCAGCTTTCTCTAAAGACAAAAGGGGCTGCCCTGTCTCTACCTTACAGTGCATCTAGGCCCCATAGCTGGACTCCTTAAGTCAAACAAAAGAGAAGATTTACTTCTATCAGTCTTTAAAGGAAACAAAATAAATTAAACAGCTTATGGGCACATTCAAAGAGAGAGAGTTCTGTGGATCTAATGCTGTTCTGGCAAAGAAAACCTCAGGCAATTTAAGCTGGTCTGACCAGGAAACGTAAACCCATACCTACGTACCTACAATAGGCCTGCCTGCATTAAATTTTATCAAATATACTCACAGTTCAGTTCAAGACTGACTTACTTTACCTTAATCTAAACCTCTGTCCTAATTAATTAAAACCAAACTAGTATGAAGCCAAGTGAATGTTGACTTAGGCTTATGCATACAGTCTTTTGCATCAGTTTAACTACATCAGTTTGAAATCACACCAGTCAGTCAGACTAGTGTCATCCTGCATAAGCTTAGCCCTTGTAGCATCAAACACCCAAACTCCACCAAAATGCAGTGAAAATCCTGGCCTAAACTGTGAGCAGAAAGCAAACATGCCAGACCGCTGAGAGATCTGTGAGGTAGCTCACACCTCCACCAGAGCTATTGCTTCTTTCTTATTGCCCCTCATTTAACAGAATGCTTTAACTACATGCTTAATATTTTGCAGAGGAACAGCAGGGTTACTCAGGTGTTTATGCTTAGACTCTTTGCTGGGACCTCAGAAATTACTGTTTCACGAACTTCCACAAAAAGTTTAACACCTCAGTTCCTCAAAATCTGTCATCGAAAAGTACTGAGGCATCGAAAAGTACCGAGGATGGATGGGCCTGTCAGGTCATCTTCCCATCCAGTGCCTGCTGAGAAATGCGATGGGGAGGGCTCATCTCCCCCAGACAGACACACACCAAGAACTACCAGAGCCAATGCATAAGCTCACTGAGCAGCCCGACCAAAGAGGCACTGCTATTTTGCCTCTCCATCATTGCAGTTACTCTAAGGCAGCTGAAAAAAGTATCTGATGGCTGTTACCGTGTGGCTGCTATTTCAGGAACAGTTTTCAGATGAGTAATTTTCAGCGAGATTCATTGTTTGCAAACTGCATACTTGGTCTAAAGAGCACTTACAGTGCTATCTACAGCACAGTGTTCAGGCCGCAGGACTCTGTTTACCCTGCTTTCCAGACCACCCATCCTGCCTCCATCCTTACAGTATTGATTATTATTTATTCCTATAAATGTTCAGTTAATAGCTGTTCTGATACATGGACTATTTTTAGGGGGTAGAAATATAGTCAAGAAAAAGAAAAGCAGTAAAAAAAGCCCAGCTTAAAATGAAAAGCGTTCATATCCTGTCATTCTCTATCTAGGAGAGCCATGAGGAGCAGTGGGATATAAAAAGACAAGTTCTCTTACTGGCAGCTCTCCACTAGCCTTTACAATTAACAAGCTAACTCATTGTCTGGGTTGTTATCTAAATTACAGTCTAGGCATTTTCTGCTAACATATTTTCTGATTTTTAAATACTATACTGTACAGTACCTAGTACAAAGGCGTCTTTCTCTAACTCTATTTAATTCTGTATTTTCCTGTTTTAAAAATTAACTACTGTAACCATAGCCTTAAGCAAAGAAAGGGAGAAGGGGGGAAAAGGTGTACTTTTAGCATGGAGGGAAGAGAGGTGAAGTTCAGGTGCTGGGTTTTCCTTTGAGGCGTAGGTGATAAATGCTCACTACTTCTAAAAAGATTCAAAATCAAATTAATATCTGAATCCTTAAATTTCATTAAAATTCAAGATTCCCATTTTTGGTCCCATCATTTTTGTTTTATCAGCACTCATCAAAAGCATGAAAGCTGATGGGGAGTAGATCAGTCCTTTCTTATTAAGTTTCTCAACTATAAAGTATACCTTCACCATTTTTTTTGTTTTTCTACCTAGACTCATTAGAAAAAAATGATGTTTAAATAATAAAAACCACCCATATAGTAGGAGATCCAAAATAATAAATGCAAAGTGTCATTATAAAACTATATTTCATTACATCTAGTTTGCATACGGCAAATGAAGGATAAAACACACAAAATGTGGGAAAAGTATAATATGCATTTCACTAAAACACAGAAAGAGGCATCTTTGGATCAACTCCCAATAAGAAGCAGTTTTTATTTAACTGCTCTTGTTTCTTGAGTTTCGCCTCCCAAGTAATCCTTTGTATGCACACCCTTGTATGTCTAAGCAGAACAACTGCTTTTCAGCACTTATTTTTTTTCTTATTTCAGATACTGGAACAGGTATAAAGCATTTTAACCACAATCACACAGATCCCATTATACTCTTCTTCAAGAGAAGAAGGGAATAGGTAAAAATGTCACCTGTTTCATTAGTTTTCTGTTCATTTTACGGTTGTGGAATCACTAATGTTTCACTCCAAGTTAAAAATAATTGTTTTCTTCCATCCCTGAAATCAAGAAAGCAGCAAGGCTTTTTTCACCATGTATGTCATCAATAGGAGTATCAGTTATGTGACTGAGGCAAGGTAGAAAAAAAGAGTTTGCCTTAACTTTTCATGGTGAATTTATAAGACAGTCCATCAATACCTATTTTTAAAAGGAGGAGTCAGCAATAATTACAAACCATCAAACAACTATAAACAAATTCCCATTGTATGTTTTATGATTGGTTTTCAGCAGAGTTTTACCAGTGCCACTTGTCAAATCTGGCTGCCATTCTTTAAAATAGAGAGAAAGAGAAGTAAAGCTTTCTTTGACCCGGAAAGATTACAGGTACAGGAAACTTCTCAAAATTTACTTCATCCTTTTGGTTAATGGTAGTCCTGACAATAAATCACTTACTTCTGAAAACCTCCTTGAGAAGATTCCCACCAGCAAGTTGGTGTTTGTCAAAGAACTTGTTTCCCTTAAAACATATACTTCTTTTGATTCTATAGATTAATTTTGATTATTTAATATTCCAGTAAAGAAGTGGAT
The DNA here is from genome assembly GCA_004320125.1 of Scolopax mira. Lineage (NCBI taxonomy): Eukaryota > Metazoa > Chordata > Aves > Charadriiformes > Scolopacidae > Scolopax > Scolopax mira. The sequence continues at coordinate 97,476 of BJBW01004119.1, read as the reverse complement.
TTAGTTTTGCTGAGTTCATTGTGTTTCATATGGGATGTGGTGGTATGCTGTGATGACGATCTTCCCTCTAAAGGAGCAGAGATGGTTAATTTAACATGATTATATATTGTGACAATTTTCTAATGCAAGAGCTATGGTTTCAACTACCTTTAGAAGTTCATAATTTAAGATATGAAATTAGGACCAACCCTCTTGCAACTGTGTGTATTATGGTGGTTCTTATTATTTCTGAAAATTCTTTCATCCTCACTTTTCCTGAGCACCATCTATTGCTAAGACATGTTACCATCCCCTTGGTTACAATTCCCAGCAGCCAGACAGTATAGGTGTCTCATAGAAAACCCTGAGCATCAGCAGCAGGATGGCACCAGTGAGGTATAAATTGCAGCAACTTTTAGTCTGCTCCATCTGGCACCTGGAACGAAACCAATCCTCTGATGGAAAGCTGCCAGGATGTCAAGCTAACTCTGACCCATCCTTTCAGCTCAACACCAGCAAAAGCATAGAGCTGCTTTGGGATCAATAACTTAAAAAGGCATTCACTCTGATTTGTAATCCAAAGCAGTACATGGGAGGGAGAGAAAGAACTGAAGGTTTGAGCCCAGATGCATTTCTTCTTATTTTATACTTCCAGCAATTTGCCTTACCCATGCATTTACCAATTAGTCTAAAATAAAGCTACATTTTGAAGGTTAAACATATATAAATTGTAAACAGAGCACAGCATATACTAACACAGGGTTTTGAACATGAAGCATTAATACTTATTCAAAGTGTAAGGCTTTTATGTGAGAAAATAATAATAGCTTTTCTTAGCTGAAACATTTTTAAAGGTTCATCTTCTCTGAGGAAAGCAGTAAAATCCAGACAGATAAAAATCCAGCACATACCATGTCCACATTCACATATAAAAAGATATTTTCAACATTTCAAGTGGAAGACCAGCAATAAAAAAAAAGCCCCTCTCATATCCTTGGGATGCCAAATAATCATTTCATCCATGTCTCAGTATTGACTTACAAAGACATGACTTCCCTTTGCTGTGTAGTTTTCATATACAAATGAACAAAGGATAACTCATTGTTACAGAAGTCCGTGGGATTGTCAGCTCCTTTACAAAAAAAAAAAAAAAAAAAAAAAAGGAAGAGCCAGCTAGATGCAGCTGGCTCAGAACTCTGGAAAAAATATTAAAGATGACAGAAAGAGCATGATGTTTTGGCTCTTCTGCAGCCATTATGATATTGAGCAATATGCTGCAAAGAACTATTGCAGTAAAGTGCTGCAAGACCACCTCCTTGCTGAATAAAGGTCATGCAAGGACTCCATTGAATACTCTGAGCTGTATGGTCAAGTCTGTGTCTTCCGAGTGATTTTTTTATACATCTTTACACTATGAATTTTTGGTTTTTCATGTACTGACAGAAATGTCGTGGTGGTGAATAACATCTTCCAATCTTAAACACCACCAAAAATCTAAAGTCTCTGTTTCATCTTTACCACCAAAACCATATTAGCTCTTCAGCTCAAAATAGCCAGAAGAGCTCTCCGTGATCCCCACTACAGAGTAGAGAAACAGAGGTGTCATTCTTGCCTCGAGGAAAGACAAGGCGATCCTGCAAAGAGCTGTTCTCCAGGGAGTGTAATGGTGATCAGAGATGTCCCTACCCACCTGTCACCACTGCAGCCAGTGGTGACGGCCAGCCATATAGAAAGCAGCATGTCTAGACACCCCTGGGACATTTATCCTGCCTACCGGGCCACTCCTGACATCCAGCCAGTGCCTGCCCCATTCACATGCAGCTGCCCAGTGCCCAGCATCCATCACTAGCCAGGGACCCAGTAAGGTTTACTTGGCCTGAACAGGCATCTCTTTCTTCCCTTCCTCTGTTCTATTTCCATTATGCTATGTTACAGCACATATACATGTCTGTATCTATATAATGTATACATTATATTCTTATATATTTCTGCCTACATAATGTATACAAAATATATATGCACATGGTAGAGAATGCACATGTCAGCAAAAGACCTCTTTATATTACAAACACCGCTCAGAGAGTATCTATCTGCCAACAAAAATGTCTTCACCAGAGCCTCCTTTTATCACAGAAGCTGCAAAAAAAACAGCACTTAAAGGACATAATCATCTCTACTCACAGTACTTCCTGAACTATAAATACAGTTTAAAAACTGCACGCCATGGAGCTCAGGCGTGTTATCTAATCCTTTAGAAACTCTATCCTACTACAAACATGGGGAGCAGCGATGCCAGCCAGCACCATGTGCTTCCACTTACCCACCTGCTCCCTCCCCGCGAGGCCCTGCCGCCCATCACAGAAACACCGACACAGCTCCCACAGCCAAAACAGTGGGGGAGACTCACCTGGGAAGCCCTGCTCTGCCTGTCACCCTCCTGACACCCCAACAGCTACCAGCAAGTGCAACTGTACAGCATTATATATGCTGTTGTCTACAGCCCAAGGAGCTATACACACCTCTCCAGTAGTACAGCTGTAAGTGCTCCTTTTTAATAGAGTATCTGGGGCTGATGTCCTTGCTCTGGCTGGTGGCCTGTTTGAAACATCTCTTACCTGAGCAAGCATTGCAAGACTCTCTCAACACTTACTCTGTTAGCAAAGCAGCCAAACAACCCCCACTTTGCAGCTACCTTGCAGGGCAGCACCGCAACAGACCAAGCTTTAACAGCCAGACTTGTCAATGCAAGGAGGACACAGGCTTTTTTCTTTCTTTTCCTTTTTTTTTTTTTTGGTAAATCTTCGTTTACTCAGAACAAGGTAATTTGAGCTAACTAGAAAGCTTCTTTCTTTTTCTTTCTGCTAACAGTGCTGAAGAATCCTGACAAGATGTGTGAGCACCAGCTTCAAAGCGGCCTTATGAGCAGCAAGAAGTGTTTGATACCTGTTTCAGAGCTTAGAGTGGCTAGGACAAGAGCAGCCCTTCACACGTCCTCCTTCCAACCACCAGTACAGAGCCAGAATCCTGCTGGCAGAACCATTACAGCCTCTCACCACAGCGATGCAATGTGACTGCAATGGGATGTGGCTACTCCCTAGTAAAAATCAACATTGGTTCTTAGGTGAATAATTCTGGTCAAGACAAGAGAACAACTGAACAGTGTGGATTTTAACCACCTGCCCCAAATCCTGAGAGATCAGACTGTGCATGACCAAGTTCTCCCTTTGTTAGATCTTAGCAGTGTGAAGATCTGTTGCTTTTAAGAATCATCAGCAGAGTTGCTTTTTTCCTCCCCTCATGCTTTCCATCTAGCTTACATTCAGTAGTAGGTGCATCAAGGACCACATCACATCTTCTTAAAAGCTGTTTACCATTCCTGCCTCTGTTAGTCTCTGTCCCGACACTCTACCTCTCATTTGAAGTGCTGAAACAGAGAGCATTTAAGTTGTAACCTGCATTGATTTTTCAAATCTGCCTGTAGAGAAAGAGGAATCCTCCTCTACAGATCAATTTACAAGACGGTCATGGCAGTAAGGTCACACATACAGGAGGAACAGCCTTCTGCCAAGCTGTTACCCTAAAGGTTCTCCTGGTGAAGTCAGCTTTGTTGTCGGGAACACCTTGCTTAGGGTTATGAAAGACTCAAAACCTACCTTTCAAAATAGCACACGGAAGAGGTGATAAACCTTCTCAAAGGCTATTATTTACTACTATTTCTTATACGACACCAATTTTAAAAATATTGTGTGGGATAAAGTTAATTTTTTTCATAATAGGTAGTATCCAATGTGTTTTGGATTTGTGCTAGAAACAGTGTTGATAATACAGAGATGTTTTAGTTATTGCTGAGCAGTGTTTACACAGAGTCAAGGCCTTTTCTGCTCCTCACACCACCCTACCAGCCAGTAGGCTGGGGGCACACAAAAAGTTGGGAGGAGACACAGCCAGGACAGGTGACCTCAACTGACCAAACGGGATATTCCACACCATATGATGCCATGCTCAGCATATAAAGCTGGGGGAAGAAGAAAGAAGAGGCGGATGTTCCAAGTAATAGCACTTTGTCTTCTGAAGTAACTTTTACACATGATGGAGCCCTGCTTTCCTAGAGATGGCTGAACACCTGCCTGTCAATGGGAAGTGCTGAATGAATTCCCAGCTTTGCTTTGCTCATGCACACGGCTTTTGCTTTGCCTATTAAACTGTCTTTATCTTGACACACATGCTTAATCATTTTTACTCTACTGATTCACTCCCCCATCCCACTGTGAGGGGAGCGAGTGAGAGGCTGTGTGGTTCCTTAGTTACCGGCTGGGGTTAAACCATGACACTTTCTTAAGGGACAGACATACTGCAGATGATGTTCATTTGTACTCAGGTCAAACACCACACTGATAAGCTTAATTCAAGAGCTCTCTTGCATCACAGATCACATACTAGGCAACCACAACTTCAATACCAAATCACTTTTCCTTCAACTACTTCAATGTTCTCTATAATTCTCTATAAACTTTATAAGATCTAAGACACAAGTCAACATCCATCTATACAGGAACAGAAATGAGAGCAGAAAGTACTGTCTTCCTTTGCCCAAAATTATGTACCTTAAAAGAATTCTTATATTGTCCCCAGATTAATTACTTACTCCACTACAGGGTAATTTTTATAGGATTAGCATACATTAGAAAAGGGATATGAAAATTTTTGCTTGCTTCAGGCCAAACGTGACTTCCAGTCATTACTGGAAGCTACACACTAAGCTAGACCTTAGCAGCACCCACATGAAATACATCTTGTGTCACATTAGACCATATGAAATAAAAACACAGGCAACATCCAAGATACACATTGTGTTCTAGCAGTCCAACTATTGTATACATTATCAACTACCAGCCTTCTAGGGGGATGGGATAAGCATGCTTATCATGGCACTAGTGAGGCACCTCACTAGTGTGGGGGCTCTGTACAGTTTTGGGCTCCCTACCACAAAAAAGACATTGAGGTGCTGGAGCGGGTCCAGAGAAGAGCAACAAAGATGGTGAGGGGTCTGGAGCACAAGTCTTATGAGGAGAAGCCAAGGGAACTAGGGTTATTCAGCCTAGAGGAAAGGAGGCTGAGGGGAGACCTTATTGCTCTCTACAACTACCTGAAGGGGGAGTGTAGAGAGGCGGGGGTTGGTCTCTTCTCCCAAGTCACAGGCTACAGGACTAAAGGAAATGGCCTCAAGTCACAACACGGGAGGTTCAGGCTGGATATAAGGAAAAATTTTTCACTGAAAGGGTTATCAGACATTGGAATGGGCTGCACAGGGTGGTGGTTGAGGCATCATCCCTGTAGTTATTCAAAGGAAAGATTGACGGGTGCTGGGAGACATGGTTTAGTGATGGTGTTGCATTTTGTTTGTTGTATGGGTGGGGTTTTTTTATCAGAGTTAGGTTGATGGTTGGACAGATAATCTTGAAGGTCCCTTCCAACCTAGAAGATTCTATGATTCTATGCTTGTAATATGTCCTCAGATTGTCCCTGAAAACCTATTTTTTTTCCCTTGTTAAACAGAGTTATGCTGCATTTCAAATAGACTATGGGCAAAATTTGACTCTCATTGATACGATATACAGGCAGACTGATATACAGCAAGGAAAATCAGTACCAGCTCACTGGGAGCAGGACTTACACTGTAATTCCCTGCTCTGGAGGTTTGTTGGGAGCTAGATAGATATGCACCCAACATTCAGTCATCTGATCAATCAAACCACATCACAGCATTCAACTTTGCAAGGATTAATTAAAACAACAAGGAATAAAAACACCTGCTTAAAGGTACTACTGCATTAACTACCTAGAGAGGCACACCACTGTTGATTCTCATGGAAAAGATAGGGACCAACTAATGAAACTGGGAGTCAAGGGAACACAAGGGGAAAGAGTTGCCACAGAAAAAACGTGGAACATGAAGCAAAATGAAAAAAGAATGAGTAAATCTCTACTTGCCTTTGCACTTGAGGCACTCAAGATTCAGAATGCAAAGGTTCTAATCTAACATGCAGGATTCAGATATGGCTTTTAGTTTTATTCTTTTTGTGTAGAAAATAATTTGGACAGCAGAATGTTTAAAAATGAAGCACAGATTTCCTTAAAAGGTTTCTGTGACATAGGATGTGAGTAAAGGCCTTACAAATCACACTTGTCTGATAACTAATGAAGACTTTAGAGAAAGCTAATTCACATTTTGTCAGAGAGTCTGAAGACATTGTATCCTTGTTTATCTTATTAGCATCAAGCAGCTGATGCTCCCACGAATGCTGCAGTGCAAAAGTACCATGAATCTGTACCATTCAGAAGTGTTTTTACTGCACAGCTGAGGACTTAATCAACAGAGCATCAGAAGGAGGAGGAAGAGATTTTTTTGCTTCCTAATTAGCTGTCAAGTGACACAGCAGTCCTTATTGCCTGCAACAGCATCTTGGAAAATGGCTCCTCGGTACATTAGGTCACGTAACTCTGTGTTTAGCTTTTTATGGGTTACCGTCACTGCTTTGGTTTCTACCAGAACTACTTACTCTGTTCTTGTTTGCCAGCTACCTTGATTTCCACCACATCTCACTGCCTCTCTGTGTCATCATGTCGACCCCCCACCCCAATGTAAATAATGTTGATTTTTGAACCCTTGAACAAAAGCATTGGGCAACGTAGATTAACTGCTTGTCCAATGGTTCACTTTACAGTCACTTTGCGTTCCACTGAATTCACTAAAATTTTAAAGCTCACCAGCAACACAGCAAAAAGTTTTTTAATCAGCGCATACTTCAAATGTTAGGCAGGACATCTAAGAAACTACCCAATGCACAGAATATAATTTTGCATCCTGGGGACAGAAAAGTAAAAATACTTTAAACTGTGTTGTTACTTCCCACCCTCCCAGACATCAGGTGAATGAATACCTGTAACCATTTTGATTGCTTTACTAATTTATAAACTATTGTTTGAGACCAGTGCTTCAACTTCATTTAAAAGTGTTAAGTTCTGCTTGCATTTGTGCCACATTGTTAGACTGAAGTTTTCAAGCTAGCTGTCTGTACCAGTAGAAAAATAAACCTCCATCTAGAAGATTTCTGCATTATCCAGTAAAGGAATACCTCAAACTGCTTACTCCCACAGGAACCAGAGCTCACAAAACTGCAACTCAGATGCTCACCACTAGTTGAACAGCATCATGAACACTTTTAGCTCATCATCTCCTTGTATTTTGTGATCATTTATACTTCTGGATAAGTTTTGATTATAGCTCAGCAAGTGTTAGACAAAAAAACCCAAACAAACTATTTAAGTGCATTTATTACAGGCAGACACCCATAAACTGCAAGATGAACATCAACTACGCTTCCCTAAGTGACAAGGAGTCCCTCAAGGCAAAATTACTTGCCACTTTTTGCTCCATTTCAGATGTTATCAGTTCTACACTTTCTAAATGGGTAATAAATACTGATAACCATTTACAAGCAGCAATTAGGAGTTTTAAACTGATACCAATAACTTCTGTCAAAACTGGGACCAAGCTTTACTTAATTACCTATGAAGTTGAGAAAAGTATCTGTGTGTTCCATTTCCCACATAATTTACTTTAGTAAATCACTATTATTCACAACATATACACTGACAGTAGTTTACTGAAAATTCCCAGCCTGTAACAAGGATCACGCCTGAAGCTGAGAGAGGAATATTGATACATCAGATAATTTTTTCTCAACAGCCATGTTATGGCTGGTTTTTCTCAACATCATGTTATTAGTTCAGCATATCTGCTTTTAGCCCTCTGCTTTTATAGTGAGGATAATGCAGATGGGTTGGAATACCCTGTTAGTCAGTTTTGGGTCACCTATCCTGTCTGTTCCTTCCTGCAGATGTGACCCCTCTAACCTTATTTGCTTCCAACCCTACAAAGAGGCATATAGCAAAACTACCTGATCATGGTTATTATAGCAATAAAAGCAAGAGCCTCCCTGCATACCATTCCTTGGCTTAAACAATTAGGTCTTATCACTCTGGAAGGGGACAGTGAAAAAAATGCTGTTAAACTTCGGAGAGTTCAGTTAGAAGAGACTTAACTGAAAAGTAAAATTACTGACCAGAAAATTGCTTCTGTTTCACCTCAAACCAGGAGGACAACACCTAAGTGCAATGTACAAAACAGCACGAATGAGCTCTCAGAGACACATCTTTTCTAAAAGGAACTCCTATCCCTTTTCAATAACACACCATCATCTGTCAAGCACACTTCCAGCAGGTACTGGAAGAAATCAGTATCAGATAAGGATTTATCATGTATTAATAAATTAATTATCTGTTGCACATCCACATGCCCAGGCTTGTGTGGCTTCCTTACTCCTACACTCACCTGTTAGCTGCATAATCCAATTGGGACAAGAAACAATAAAAACAAAAAGCCCACAAAACCAAACATGAGTTGTCCCAGCATACTCAGAAACTGACTAGCCAAACCAGAGCCTGACAACACACTCTGGATGTTGACAAAACCTCCATGTGCCTGACAACCTGCAAAAGGGAAAACTTTCATCAGAGGCTTCTGAGCCGATCACAACAATGAAATTGTTAGTTCACACCACAGTGAGTAGGAGCAGAAGCAGCAAAGCTCTCAGCACCACAGGCCAGCAGCAGAATTCCCTCAGTGATAAAATACAAAGTCAGGTGTTTCAAAATCTTCATTGATGCCTTTTAAATGTTTTTCTTCATTATCTAGAATATTTTTTTCTTTTTCTCCTTTCCTTTTACCCTAAACAGCATGGCACTTTGCATCCCACTTTATTTATTTATTAATGATGGTTTTATTCTAATAACTTCCATTAACTAGAGCTGTCTATATACCAGACAGATATTTCTGTGAATTCACAGAAGGTAATGGATAAGTACTGCAGTGAGTATTTTGAAGATAGAGCAGATTTTGCCTATGTTAACAGTGAAGAATGTACTCTGCTTACATTTCTTTTATTTTGTATTCATTCTGGGAGGGAAACCATACGTGTTAAACTTTTTCAAAAAATTTTATTTTTTTTTTTCAAACCCTTTTGTATTACCTGCATCTCTCTTCCACAGGGTTACACAGCTTGGGGCAAAGCATACATACAGAAATAGAAAAGTCTTTTTTACAGTTGTTACCCTGAAAGCTAGTCAGACGCCAGAACTTAGAAAAATAAAATGAAAGAACCTATTTTTTTTTTTAATCATATGTTCAATTCAAATTTGCAGTTTAAAAAAATAAATAAATCAAGGTCTGCATTTGAGGGGGGAAAAAAAAAAACAATAGGGAGGTTGGGCATAGTGTTTGCCTAGTGGGTTTTTTGGGCATTTTTTTTTTTTGTCTATGATACTTATATACTCTAGTCAGTGAGGGAGAAAGAAGTAAAAGAGAACACTTTCATCTTTCATCAGAGACACACGGAGATGTGCTTGAATGGGGCCAAGGGAAAAGAGGAATAAAGTGCTGTCTGTTTTACAGCACAAATTTTCAAATGCACGCTACTTTAAAATGAAATACCTAAACGTAGCATCTGTAGTAGTCGACAAAAAACGCAGATCCAGCCAAGAAGACTGTTGTTATTGCCATCATCTCTGATGCTGAGCTCACGCAGACACTGTCTTGAAAACAATGAAAATTTAAAATTGTAAGCAGCAGTAGTCAAATCGCTCAAGAGTGTTGATACGTCTCTTGCAGAGTTCCATCAGCTCCTGACAGCCAGATTCAGACATGCAAGGTAAAATATTTCAATCTGTGCATCCCTCTGGTATGTCTGCAGTGCAACGTATGACTTCAAACAGCCCTCAGTAAACAGTCTTCTCATCACCCCAGCCTGGGCTGAATTTTAATCAAGGTCCTTTAAATGCCATTGAACAAATCCATATACTATGGATTGCTTCTTGTATGCCTCTGGCCAGCTACTATTTAGAGGGTCATTTATTATTTTTAGAAAACTGAAACAATCCAAAGTAACAGTAAAAATTACAGCACATCTCAAAACAGCATGCAGTTGTTTCTGGTCACTTCATATTGTGAAGCTTTCATGTGAATGAAGCTTTTAATTATTCCTTTAACATGACCTAGTGGATGCATCCATCTGTTAGTCACACAAGAGGAGGAGCTATATTTATCTCATAATTAAGCAGCAGTTGAGTTTTCAGGCCATTCACATATTAAACTTTGATTCCAAAATTCATGTTATTGTGCACAAAAGGCAACAAGAGGACAGAAAATGAGACAGAAATATCAATTATAATAGTAGCAATAAAGAGTCCACAGTTCAAAAGGGATGCTACATATGATAAAAACACTAAGCCTACTTGTAGCCTTTTTCAAATCCATCCCAGGGAAGGTTAGACTCTCTATCAATTATCAAACCAGTAATATGTCCCCAGCAGATCTACAGGCTCACCAAAAACTCATTAGAAAAGGGTGTGTGCGCGTAGGGGGGAACATGGTCATCATTTGACTGCTCTTGTTCTGCAAAGAACTATATTAGGAAGGTACAAGCCTGCAGACTGCTGACTGCTACAGTTCTTTCTATTTCCCATAAGTCAAGTAATCAAACTTTGCCTACTACCTGTCAAAATCCCATCTCTGTCCTCTTGTTGGAATGCAGAAAGAATGCAAGGGTTCTTCCTCCGCCTGCAGGTTCTCTCTTATTTAAGGAGTGGTTTCAGTCATCTGGGGAAAATATCAGTTCATGCTGTTAAACAGCTTTACAAAAATCTCCTCTTTTCTGTCTTTCTTGCAAATAGGGTGGCTGACAGGCAGGAAGAGAAGACTTTCACCTGAAAAGAAAACTGGGGCTTAGCGCAACATCTGAATGCAGCCCTCAAAGCCACTCTAGTGTTTCTGACACCTTTCTCCTGTAATACTGCTGCCCACAGGTTTGGACCAAACATCAACACAGACCACCCTGTGGCTTTTCTAATTAGCCGTGGAATGGCTGAAATTTTGAAGTCACGTGAGGCCAGATACTGGTTTTGTGGCTTTAGTGTGTTGCTTCATGGAAGAACGTTCCTATTGGGTTTTGAAGTCCTTGCAGACAGATGTCAAGATCAAGTCTTCAGTGCGCTTCCCCTGACTTGCACCCCAACTCCAACACAGCAATCAAAGCAATGTACTCTAACAATCACAGCAAAGGAGCAGGAATCAGAAAGTCTATGTGCCCCAAGCCCTAATTCTCCTGTGGCACAGAGGATATAAAAGACATAAAGAATGTGACCCGGAATTTCCATTTCCCTTTCTGTAAGGGATAATGACAACAGGTATTGCACTCTGAGATCAAAAAAAAAAAACCCCAAGGGAACCACATGCAAGTAAGCAAGACACAAAATCTATGAAAATAAGCAATATAAACAACATGCTTGTATTCATTCCTTCTGCAACTGTGCCTAGATTGATGGAGTTTGAAGGGGCATCACCTCTCGACTTTGCAATTGTCCTTTTGAATTTCATACTGGTAGAGCACTTTCAGGGCTAGCAATACAAGCAGTTCTGCAGGCTCAGAAGAGGATAACCAAAGCAAATCTTTCAAGAAATGAACGTCTGGGAAAAATTTTCTCCTTCTCGTCAGAAAACCATAGTACAATCAGAAGAGCAATGTGCAATGGGATACTATTTTTTTTTCTGCCATTACAATTACAGACATTCACATCCATTATGGGAAACTTTTGTCTATATCCTTAGAGACTCAAGAAGCATTCTTGGAGAAATATATCAAGTCTTCTTTCCCAGGAGGAAAAAGGGGGCAGAGAAGAAGGAAAGAAGGAACTGATAGGCTTTTTAAGGTGTGAGGGGAAAATTCTAAGGAATTAGATTTGTACATATCTGGAACTCAGAAACCCACTGAAAGCAGATTATGCTTTTTTGTTTAATTGCTGATGGTGCAATTAGCCAATGTGCAAATAGCCCCTGTTTTTCTTGGAAGGTATCCTAACAAAGGGATGTTGCCCAAAGATTTTGGGGAAGAAGGATGAGCTCCACTGAGGCTGTTTTTCATCCAGACTTGAGGAAGGCATAAAAAAGGCTACATATATAAAACCTAAAGGATTTATGTTGGGCAAAACATGCAGGCTCAGGCCATTATTGCTATTGTTCACCCAGGCCAAAAGGACACAGGAATCTAGGCAAATAGTCACCATACAATGAATTGAGAGTCTACCAAGATAGACAGAAACACTACCACTTTTTATGATTTGTTCCATTTACCTTGGGATTTTGCTCTGTGATTGACAGGGTTCTTCAGTACTTTATAGTAGATACTTCTTTCACACTACTGCCTGATGAAATGCTAAAAATGACCAGTTGTTGAATACAACCAATTGCCAGAATACACTTGTTTTGGATTAGCTTCTGAATTAGGTTCAGACTAAGCATTTTTAGATCTATTTTTATTTGTGTTGAAATAGATGCTTCAGTGTTTTTAGCTGTTTGAGTAGCAGCTGTTGCCACAGACTACTTTGCAGCAGCATGAGTTGGATTCAATGTTATTTGGAAAGTATTTAGTTTCTTTTTCTCCCTCTCCTCTTCCCCACAAAACTCTCATGCATATAGATTATTTTTTTTATTAACAGCTTCTGAAGTTTCTATGAATCAAAATGTTGATAAAGTTCTTCAACCCAAGCACAGCGAAAGGTCACACTCACATTGTGAAGATATCATTCTGGCTGTGGTTGAAACCCCTAAGACATATTTGATTTCAGTTCAAGTTGTGTCCCTTCATTTGCCAAACTTTCTGACTAAACTAATTCATTCAGCAATCCTATCCTAAGGTATCAACTAAGAAAGAAATTTCACAGAGAATCCACAATCTTCCATAATCATAACCTCCAGACATTTTTAAAAACCACACAGTCCAGCAAGAAATTCTAATTTTTCCATTTCCTGGCTTTTAGGTAGTGCCCTCTAACTCACAACAACCATGTTCATGAATGGAATTCTCCCATTCTGACAAAACCCAAAATTTTGGAAATTGAAGAAATTGAAACTTTTGTCTAAATATAAATACCTTTTTTCTCTCTAGCGACGTCAAAATATCTTTAGGGAAATTTATAAGGGAGCACTCCACATCAATCAGTCACAGTATATACCAAATTCTTAACTGGAAGATAAAGATTATAGCCTCCTTCCAGACATCTCTCCAACTCTTCAACTATTCTCCTCATGCATATTGTGCTTCTCCCTTTCTTTCACACACATGCCTGGGCACTCTGACATGCATTACATTCATAGAATGGTTTGAGGGGACCTTAAAGATCATCTATTTCCAACACTCCTGCCAGGGGCAGGGACACCTCCCACTAGACTAAGTTGGTCAAAGCCCCATCCAGCCTGGTCTTGAACACTTCCAAGGATGGGGCATCCACAACTTCTCAGGACAACCTGGTCCAATGTCCCACCACCTTCAGAATAAAGAATTTCTTCCTAACAGCCAATCTAAATCTCCACTTTTTCAGTTAAAAACCATTACCCCTCATCCTACCCCTATGCTCCCCAATAAAGAGTCCCCCTCCATCTCTACCGTAGGCCCCCTTCAGACACTGGAAGGTCATTACAAAGTCTCCCTGGGGTCTTTTCTTCTCCAGGTTGAACAACCCCAACTCTCTCAGCCTGTCTTCATAGGAGAGGTGTTCCAGTCCTCTGACCATCTTTGTGGCTCGCCTTTGGACTCCCTCCAACAGGTTTATGTCCTTATGTTGGAGACTCCAGTGCTGGACTCCAGGTTCTCGCAAGAGTGGAGTAGAGGGGCAGAATCACCTCACCTGATCTGCTGGCCATGCTTCTTTCGATGAAGCCCAGGATATGGTTGGCTTCCTGGGCTGCAAGTACACATTGCTGGCTCATGTTGAGCTTCTCATCAGCCAACAATAATTCAGAATGACTAAAGATAAAATTGTTCAGGTCAAGTAGATAATTCTGGTGGTCCTAGAAAAATCATTTTTTGACAGAACATAAAGTATGTTCTTTCATTTTTCACACTTCATAAACTGGCTGAAACATCTAAGCAAATATGCTCATCAAATGAAGCAATTTAACACGAGGAAGATGGGTTTGGAAAATCAATACTAAAAGGCAAAGTTAGCCTTTCATCCAGAGTCAACTGCAAGCACTACTCTTGGAGATTTTTTTCAATGAAAGAATTGTTTCCATTGGCTCCTTGACTTTTGTATTCTTTGAGTTATTCTTCTAAGTGACATTTTCCCAGTTGCAAAACCTCATGATTTCCATTTGTCATCCTGATTACACAATGTATGCAAAGAGTCCATTTTACAATATGATACTCTCTAAAACATTAAAAGAAAGTGATGACAGGAACCAATCAAAAATAGCAACATGCACTTCATTATTAGCTGTGTAGTTTCCACCATTAAATAGACTATTCCCCTTAATTAGATTTTATCCGTTGAAGCACTAGGAGTCAAGAAAGGAAAAGAACCCTTCAAAGCATTAACACCTCAAGCTCTGCAACATGTTTCAGGAGTCAGCACAGACAAATCACTCATTATGCACGTAAAACTTTGCATAAGATCACCAATCAGTTCCAAAGTCTCGTTTCTTTAGCCCTTGAGTTGAAAATTAAAACATGGCATATGTGGAATTTTTCACCTGAAGTTTAAAATGCCTGTATACATAGAAGTATAATTTATTATTCTAATGACTTTCACAGCTTGAGATTCTCACTGGGACACATGCCCGTATGCATTTAATAAGGTTGCAGAGATTGGGACTATTCCTGAAGGACTTTCTGAATCATTTTCAAAGCATCTTTTTATAGCTAGTAAAGTATAAATTATGTAAAAAGGCATTTAGATAGATACCATCAAATCTATTTCACTGTTAACCCCTCTTTGTTAGATTAATCTATAAACCTGAAAAGAATCCACTTTTATCATTACAAGACCATGTTCACATATTTAGACGTGAAGATGTAATAATTCAAATAGCTGGGGCTGGGGATGGGTGGGTTGGGAAAGGCAGAAAGTCCTCCTGCTCTCTTCCTTTACTCTTGAGACCTAAACAGCGCATTCATGACAAATCTTCTGTCCTATTACTGGGATGTTGGAAATTCACAAACATAATTAATGATCCCAGCATTAGACTTTTGGAAATCTAGTAAAGAGATCTAATGCACTCACCAAAAATGGATGTTTATTTCTCCTCTCCTTACTGATGAAATCCTAGGTCTTTGGGGAGGCAAGAACTGGGAAGAAACATTCCCACAATCCACATAAATCATCCAGGAGCAGAGAATAAAGAGAGCCAGTGGCAGAAAACAGCGTTCCAATTAAGCCACTCTTTTTTTTTTTTTTCCATGGGATCTCCCCATAGATAAACAAAAGATCAGGGAGAGCTCTCTGATCTTTTCCACAAAAGGGCACATCATTGCCTCCTCCGAGTTTGCATATCATGGCAATGAATATTAAACAATGGCTTCACAGAGAGGACAGGAGTGTGAAGTTCTCTGATCAACTACCAGGAGCTAACTCCCAGTCAAAGGTTTCTCTTCTTGCAAGGAAGTTATAAACAACACACTGTGCATTTCTGCCATTTGAGGCCAAAATTCTCTTGAGAACTGCACATCTCCAGTTTCACTGCCCTTGAAGCCAGATGAGATCATTCAGCTTCAAACACAAACTGCAGCTTGCCTGTAATCCAGACTCAGATCTGAACACCCTCTTCAACCATCATTAATTATGGGTAATCTTGATTTGATTTGCTTTTTAGCTGGGTAAACAGACAAGCCAGCTAAAGCGTTTCTCATGCCATGGCAGAAGACTAGATAATAGATACATCAAAAATGCTCTCTTCCCCTTCACCACATGACTTCTGTTTTGTGAGGCATGCACAAAACTTCTCACTTTGTGAGAAGTAGAGATCATGTTAAACCATTTGACAAGAACGTTCACTATTTTTTCCCTCCATCGAAAATGACTGTGAGAGTCTAGTTACAATGACATTTTGTCAGTTCACTGCTATAAGTGGCCACTTTTCATACGCACCAGCTAAGCAGAAACAACCTGAGACTTATGAATACTTATCAGATATTGTGAAAGTCTCAGGCATAACACTGCTGCCTGACTCTCAATAGCATGGGACTTCTGGGTGTCATTTGGGAATTAAAGGATGCTGTCATTACTCCAAGAGGAGAAAGAGAGCCAAATGAGACTCCTTGTGAAAGCAGCCAATGATAGAACATTTTGATTAGAATAGATGACACCAAGAAATTGTCTGCTGGCAACCACACATTTTCCCATTACAACAAAAAAGATACAATAAAAGGGATTTTCTTTTCCAACTCTCATTCTACTGGGAGGTTTCTGACATCAGGTTTCATAAGACAACAGCCTCTAGAGATCAGGAGACAGGTGAACATATTTGCAGTAAGTATTTTTCGAGGGAAAAAAAATAAATGTTTCCTTACTTGTATATACATGCACTTCCTTTCCTAAAACTGATCTTGTTCCTTTACAGGGTAAAATCTTGCATTTCAAAGAAAACACGCTGTCTAGAACACTCTTTAGTAAAAACACATTGCCTGGCCTGAGAGAGAGTTCATTGGTATTAGTAATGAGTGCTTCTCGTGCATGGCCAGCACAATGGATCTTCAAGAGGAGCAGAAGATGTCTGTATGGAGAGGATTTGTGAGTTGCTGGTAGCCGACAGCATTCAAAACTGGAACAAAATCCATCTCAGACTTCTCTCCGTGGGGTGAGGGCTGCACCTCAGTGACTGCCCCGTTGTAGAGCAGCAGCTGGGAGGCACCTGTTCCCCTTATGCCTCCAGCTCTTCACTCCATCCTCCCCCCAGTTTATAGATCTCTTTTCTAGTCACATTTTAAAAAGAGGCACTGCTAACACATATCTGTATTTTGCAGGGGGATTAGCATGAAAACATAAAACTTATGCTCTTCTACCAGATCCTTTTCCTCTCAATCACTGATCAGATGTTCCACCCTGGAATAAAGCTCTTTTCCAGACTCTTTAAATGAATGGAAGTATTCCAAAGAGATTGTTCTGCTGTGTGTGCCATGGTAAGTGCCTGATCCATGCAGTCAGAGTGGCAATCCCTCTTGAATAAATTTATATTTAATTCTACAAATTAAACCAATCTAAGAGATGGAAAACAAGTTGTTTTGGGTGTAGGAAATCCAGAAACGAGGGCCCACAGCCAACTCGAAAGGCACCTGGAAATTCCTCTCTGCAGGTGACTCCCCGAAAAGAGGTGCTATTGACTACATTGAGGACAGTGTACCTCCCTCTCAACTGAAAACTCACCACATACCTTAGAAATGTTTACATAAAGAGCTTTGTTGCATCTGGTAAGACCCTGAATGGCAAAAGCTTAAGTTTGGAAGAAGAGGTATTCTGTAACTTCCTGCCCAGCTTTGCCTGCAACTCTCTCCAAGTGGTCAGTCACAGTGAAAATTGGTTTAAATGCCCACCAAGAGCCCCTGAAAGCCTGAAAAACTGAACTAACTTTGGATTAAGTTGTCCAAATAAAAATAAGCACATAACACTTTCATCTCAATCAGGGATGGGGGTGGAAATCAATAGTAAATATACTAGAAAATGTATTTTGTATTTTGAAATACAAACAGAAACTATACCAAATATACTAGAAAATGTATTTTGCATTTTGAAATACAAACAGAAACTATCCACAGTTCAAACTCAGATAATAGTTTCAGTGAAAGGGAGATTTCAGATGCTATATTAACTAAAATATTTAATGTATAAAATGATAAGGTTTCCTCTGCATTTTTCACTAAACTTTTCAACAGTTCATTTGCAGCTGACATTAAGTATTAAAAAACCTAACAAACCCAGAAATGAGCAACACACAGGATGTTCCATGCAGAAAAGGGCTGGGGTTTTTGATCTAAGCACCCTTACATTAAATGACAAAAAAAAGCTTTAGATTTATTTGGTTCAATGCAAATCAACTTTTCAGACAGTTTTTCACTTTATTGACAGACTTGAAAGCCCTGTATACATCCAGCTCCACAGGTAATGTACCTCGTTCCTTGGCCCTGTCCTCCAGCTCTCCTTTGAGTCATTTTCTGCCTGGCTTGGTATGGATGTCCCTGCAAGTAGTAGTTGCATTCAGGTGCAAATGAGCTTCTGAAAAGATGGTGGGTAATGATGGCAATCCTACACAGCTGTTATTTCCTGGATTTCAACTGCTCATGTTTCTGACAGGTAACTTGCAATGGGTGAGTGCCTGGGACAGAGCAGTTTCAGTGTGCTTCAACCAGGAGGCACCTAACTCAAGTAGCTCATCTAAAAGGAAAAGCACTGTGTTGTCAGGACAGTGCTTCAGTGCTCTTGGGAAGTCACCCAGATGGAAACTGCAGCCTTCCTCTCAGAGCCACGCTCAGACGGTCTGAAATCCAGGCCTCAGATGAAGCTGAGGCGTTTTTCACACGTTAAACCAATCTCCACAGCAGGCTCCTTCTACCAGGTTCTGCCTTGAGTTAACCAGAGGTGTGGTAGCCTGAGAGCCTTGCAGCTGACCTCTGGAAGATGCCTCAAAGTTACCCGAACTGAACAGTTTTAAGACAAGTCCCAGGCACTTACCCTGTGGAAAGATGCAACGCTCTCACAAGGCCGCTCACGCAGTGACCAAAACCCACCTATCCAGCTTCCAACCACATGGTCAATGCTAAAAGCCTTTCCTGCAGCTCTTCACACAGATAAGCCTGACAGCAAACTCAGGACAGCTTTGCATAAGGACTGTAGAACATGGACTCCTTCACACTGTTTTATAAAGCATCGTATACATCCTTTGGACTAAGGCATACACACCAATAGCAAGAAACCTTTCAAATTAAGACATAGTATTCGTCCTACAGTTGTCTTTGATAACAGCACAGCACCCTCTTAGGCACAGAGGCCTTTCCGAGCAGAGTTCACCTCTGGCAAGCACAGTCATATTTGTGAGCTAATGCTGTTATTAGAAAACAGCCATTTGTGTCTTTGAGGACACACAAGCAATGAAATTCTATGACCAAGTCAGACTTACTAAAGGTTCAGCTAAAAAATTAACTGCTTGTCATTTAGTTTAGAAATTTTGGTTGGATTTTTGCTTTTTGGGGTTTTTTTTCAGGTGTTTGTTTTTAAATGAACACACGAAGGTATGCTAAATTGCTAGCTAGCTAGATACACCCCTTTCAGATTCATTCTCACACCCTCTTTCCAACACACTTTATTACCATACAATGCAAATAAATTCTATTATAGAGCAAATGCAGATTGAGAACCTTTAGTGGCACAATGCAGATATCAGACATTCAAGTAAAATAAAGTTTACAGACCTCCTGATGTGAAATGTAGAAACAGCAAACCAAAAAAAAAAAAAAAGAAGGAAAGGAAATGGAAAGGAAATTCTTTCTTTTACATTAAAAAGTTACTTTTGTTATGAAAAAGACCAACCAAATCAAACAGTAAAAATTCCTGTGACTCAAACTATATTATATTAATGTGGCTCCACAACAAAGCATGTCACTATGCTGTATAAATTAATTTTCATTTTCTGGAGACAGTAAGTGCCGGGTGTTTTGTCTAGCTATATGGACCATGAACAACAGAGCAATTTCAGAGCATTCCCTTCACACATAAAAACCCTCCATACTATTAATATATCCTGACTAGATTAAAAGTCTTGCAAATGATTTTGCCTGAAATGCCCTAGTATGAGATCTCCTTTAGGGAAATACATTCAGCATCAATTAGTTTAATTGACAAGGAAGCTGAGAGAATAGCAGTGAAGAGACAAAGTAGACCAGGAAAGGCTCCATTTCCACATTTGCTCTCACATCCTGGAGTCTATTTATGATTAGTATTTGAGCCTTCCCCACCCTAACTATTTATATTACTACCACTTCATGGATATGTTGATACTTTAAATCATGGGAGACCAGTGGAGTAAAACTGAATAGGTCATCAGCACTGCAGCCATGCCTTGCATACTTTTTTCTTTAAAGGCCCCACTTTCATCACTTGCTGTTCCCCAAATAGCTGGTATGCTTTTGAGCAAATTTTAGCACACCATGATTGTTTTTCTCCACCCTCCAGGGAAGAACCAAGACAGCACATCTAACCTACACAGTGCAATAAAAACTGTGAAATCTTCTGTTTTCCCTTCCTCACTCCTCCCAGCGTGCCCTCCAGAAGTAACCGGAGCCTACCATCCCATCAAATTGGTCACATTTTAGGGCCCTTGTGCAAGGGGAGTAAGAGGAAAAAAAAAAAAAAAAAAAGTTGTTTCAATCTTGGGAATCATGTGTTATCCACATAAAAAAAATTTTTACTATTTCCTGTGATTCACCAAACTTCCTTCTTCCCAAGAGTAATTGGTCACCACTTATTTATACACCACAGAGAGGCTTAACTCCAAAGGTCAGTCCAAGATTAAAAAAAAGTAGATCATTTCTTCAAGAAAGCTGAGTGGTTTGGGGTTGGGGATTTTTGGTGGTGGTGGTGTTTTGCTTTCCTTTTTTTTCTTTTTTTTTCTTTTTTTTTAACTTAAGCTTGTAAAAGCCTGTAAAGAAAAACTAACATGCTTTGAGCAGGCATTTAGCCTGTCAGAAAATACATGAGTGGCCATCACTAAGGCGATATCACACAATAGATCTAGGATGTAGAATCTTTATCAAAGAAAACTGCTTGCATATATATAATATGTTGGGGCTCAGTTTTAGGCTGAAGGACTAGGAGAACTGGAAGCATGTGACACAGCATCATACACTCACTTTGGCAACTTCTTTGCACATTTTAAAAAAAAAGGTTGTTACACATATGGACCAGGCATGCCTTGACACCCATGCAGATGGAACAAGTGCGGGTATCAAGAATACTTTTGCGTGTGTGGTTTTGTGTCTACAAAGCAAAACATTTGGTTCCCCCACCATAAAAACGTCTTATCTTTACCATAATAAGAAGTAAGGAAAAGCAATTACGAAGCTAGAAGCCCAGAGAGAAATAAAAATGACAAGCTCCAAATTTCAAACAAAACTGTCACTCTAACATTAAACATCTACTCTAAACATACATGTACTTTTAATATACAAACACTAAGAGATTATGGAACTCAACACTTTCTCTAGCTAAATTCTACCCAGTTTTTAATTTTCTCTCTGCAACCTACAAAGGCATGAAGTAGTATACAAATAAATGCTTGACTAGATTAATACCACATAAACTGCAAAACTAAGTTTGTGTGAACAATTAATATTATCTATGTGAAATTTTTCAGCAATTAAATGCTGAGATATAAAGCCTCCAATCAAAAGGAAAGATTACATATATAATCTTTAATGCACACATATATAACAGCATCCATGAGAATACAGCATGTGCCACACTTGACATTAACAGGAGGACAGACTAATTCAGCCCGTTTAAGAGCTAGAAAATGCAAATCAGCTCTTATTTTAGGATATAATTAAAGCATATCAAATATATTCAATTATTATAAGAGGAAAATAAAAGAAACTAATAGAACTTAAGCCAATTGTTACAGAACAACGCTGTATTTCTAACCCTCTTACAGACTCCAAAGATCTCCTTTATGGGGAGCAAAGGAATTCCAAACATCCTTGCAGGTCACTTTGCCCCAGGCATTAACTGAAATTCCCACCATGATCCAGGCAAGGAAAAAAAGAAAAAGAAACAGACTTTAAAAATTTATATATATGTGTGTGTACATATATATATATATAAAACTGCATACATATTCATCAAACAACAGGTAGTCAATTGAATTTCAGATGAGGAAAACAGAAGGAATTATATGCAAAGAATATTTAGTGCCTTAATTATGATTTTAAATATGATTCTTTGTAACAAAATGGCACATACAGAAATCCCTAGAGGTTTAGAAAAGAAATCATATGTAATTGCTTTTGTTCCTATGTTTAGGTTGGGTTTTGTTTAGGGTTGGGTTTTTTTAACCTTCTTAATTCTGTGTTAGGAAATATTTTATGTCTGAAAAAATAAGGAATCTGAAACAAAGCCTTCTTCAGCTAAAACACTTCTCTTCAGGGTTTTTTTCCTTTTAATATTTCTATGTATACCTGCCTAACACCGGTCAGATGTATGGTCAAGATCACAGCCATTTTTTCAAATTAGTTCAAAGTACTTCTTCTACTCTAAATTAATCATTTTAATTATGCTGTCAACAGCTGCATCAGGGCTTCAAATCAAATCTGTTTCGTTAATGAGATCCTGTTGCCATACATTTTTATTTTTTTTACCCAATACCCTTTTAAATCGCTAAACTACATGTTAGGATATTGAACTATAGGCAGGTCTACGTATAAAGTCACTTTAAATAATTTAAATAACACTCTCTGAATTTTCTATGCACCTGGAAAAAGAAAACAAAGCAAAACCAAACCAAACCCTCCTGGAAGTCTTGTCTCAGGAAGACAGGAGTTTTTGTCTTACATTTGAATTTTCATAAAAGTATGCAGGGAAACATGGCTTTAAATGGAAATATAACAGAGAAGGAAGACAACAATAACAAAAGAAAAAAACTCGCTGTGAGAATTTGCTCATTTCCTCATTCCTCTTTGTGATGAGCTGTGCTCCTTCCTGCTTCTGCATTTGCTTCAGCAAAACCTTTCTAAATTGGTAGCATTTTGACGCAACAAATATATGTCCCGGTAAGGTCAGGATTTTGCTCAGCTTTTTGCCTCCCATCCCTGGTGTTCCTTTAAACCTTACAAAAGAACCTGTAGACAAGGGTGGCAGGTAAAATTCACGGAACAAAAGAATGCAAATTGCCACCTATTACCTCTCAGGCACATTTCAAATAACCAAAAGAAGTCTAGATAAATGATAAGATTCCAGTCAATAGCTCATTTCTGCTATAACCAACCACAGAGTCCTGAAAGGAAATGCACTGCAGTTAAGCCAGTAGTGATTACTGGACAAGAAAAATATAGTTACCTTTTAACCATGGCATAATAACATTTACAGATCAAAAGCATGTTATTCAACTCCCAGACCAGCCACTCTCCACGTCTGCTCAGAAATATTTCTCAAAAGCTAACATTTCAAACAATGCAGCTCCTGAAAGTATGCATACCTCACATTTTCTTTCCCACTTCAGTTTCCATAAGTCCCATCCATCCCTCTACACAACTAAATAACTACCCTTTTAAGACAAGTATTGGCTTTTGTAAAGTCACATGTCTAAATCTGCCACAGAAGCAAGGTGCTTACAAGCACTTTGCATAGGCCTAACCTGGACTCTTTTGAAAATACCACCCTCGGGTAACTAAATCTTTGGCCCAATTTTCAAAATTGCTGAAGATTCAGCAGTTTCTAATCACTGCACAGGAACTAGTGCGGTGTTAGCAGTTTGAGAAACAGGCCACTTCTTGGAGTCCCTTAGGACCAGAGCTTGGGATACCTAATTTTATACAGCCCATTTAAAACAAAACAGCCCTAAGTCAGACGTTTTGCCTAAAGTTTGGGCAAGAAGCTTGCCCCTGATGATGAGGGGCTAAAAAGGCTGAGATGTTTGAATCTGGAGAGGGGACGTCTGGCGGGGTAAAGAGGTGGCAGTAATCACAGGGAGGTTTACAGAAATTGCATAGGCAATGGAAGTGGTGAATGTACAACTGCTGCTCTCCCAACTCTGTTATGCCACAAGCCAGAGACAATAGTGGAAATTAGCAACTAATCAGTTTAAAACATGTAAGAGAAAACTTCGCACTACAGTGGCGAGCTCCTGGAACATGCTGCCCCCAGAGGCCAGGGTGGCAGGTGGCACAAGCAGGTTGTAAAAGGCATAAGAAACTGTACAGGATAACAAATCTGTAAGCAGACAGTGAAAAGCAATGGGCAGGGCTGAATCCAACAGCTATGGATGTTGGGGCAGGAACAGGCCAGGCCCGTGTTCATGCGACCATCAGAGGTGGTATCTTGAGCTCGTGAGGCTCCCAGTTTAACCCAGGAGGGCATTTTGGCTTCCTTATGGAGAAGTGGCTGGGAGCAACACAGTAATCTGCTGGAAACATGTCAAACCATTGAAGCCCTTCCCTGTAACAAGCATCATCTAGTAGAAGCGTGAAGGTGAGTATACTTTACTCTGTCTCTGGTGTGGGGTTATTGCATCTACCCTGGAGAGATCCAAGAGGAGCAGGACCACCTCTCCTCTGGACCAAACTCCTTTTAGCACAAAGCAGTCACATGTGACACTCATGCCACAGGACGGTAGGCAAGAAGCAGTGTATCACACACGTATCCCTCACAGCACAAGCAGGAGAGCTGCAGCTGATGCTGAGAAAATTAAGCAGAAAGATCAACAGAGAGCAGAAAGAAAAAGCACAACACTTCCTCCTATATTTGATGCTGACATCGTCGCTGCTCCATCATAATGCTGATGTTACTCAAGCAATGTGCTTCACCAGTACCACCCAGAAAAATCACTCATTACTCAGTGAGATGCCCTAAAACTCATTGGGAGTTACTCAGTTTCCACACACAAGGGCCAAGTACTAGATCTCACCAATATACTAACTTCCAGCATTTACACCAAAATCAGTTTTTTGGTCATCACATATGATGTGATGACACACATCACATCACCAGAAAAATTGGCAGTTCACTATAGGAAAGGTTATAACATTGGAGTTATTGGTTTATTTATTGAAATACTCCCTTGGAAGCTTTTTATATGGGGGGCTGGCAAGTGCCAGGAAGCAAGGAAAGGAGAGGAAGTGGAACCATCATGAATTAGATATCTGGAAATGCAATATATGTATCCATGCTACAGAAAGACATAAAGCAGAGTTATAGTCCTATTGATTAGGCTCTATGCTGGATCATAAGAAAGTTGTGATATAAAATACTGCTTCCCAAATGCTTTAACTATTCTCCTGCTCTCAGTATATGACACCCCCCTGGCAGAGCATTCCTCAAGGTAATTCCTGCTGTTGGAGAGGGTCCAGAGGAGGGCCACGAAAGACAGTTAGAGGACTGGAGCACTTCTTCTTTAAGGACAGGCTGAGAGAGCTGGGGTTATTCAGCCTGGAGAAGAGAAGGCTCCAGAGTGGCCTTACAGTATCCAAAGATGGCCCACAAGAAAGATGGAGAGGGACTTTTTACTCCTGATGGAGACAGGTGAAGATTTGCCCTGGCATACCCAGGCTGCCAGAGGGTAGGTCAAGTTGGAAGTTCCTGGGGCACTGGGAAAGCCCTCTATACCAAACATGGCATTTCCAGCTACAGAAGAATCTCCTCCCCATTTGAGTTTAAAAAACAGCCTCCACTTGCTGTATTTTGCTCTATTACAGCTGCTTAAAAATTCAAAATAACACTCACAGGAAAGAACAGCCTTCTACACAGAAAGCAGTTTTCTTGCTAAAATATCAAGCATTCAGGGTTTGTAACACAAGAGGCTTTGTCACCAAATTTCTGATGACTTATTTAAGAGTAATATCTGATGTTTAACAATGCTGGTATGTAAAATCAGCTAGCACTTGAATGGCGCCAGGCAACTAAAAGGGAGAAAATAATTATGCATAAGGTCAAACTCTAGGGATTTCTACAACTTATACACACATCTGCAACGTCTGTTTTTATTCATAAAGTAAGCAGTGAAAACAATAATCAAGACTTAATCTAAGTCCTTTGATTATCCCATAGGAAGGCATTTTATAATGCATTGAATCTATTTAACAGATAGAGAAAATCAGTATCATCAGCCTGCTAATAATGAAATCAAAGCATGACCCATGCAAAGTAACACGCAGACAAATTTTGTCTCCTAAAAGTCTGGTCTTTATTGGAACATATTTTCTAGCTAAATATTACTAGTGTAATCTAACAGATTTATAATATGTATTCTTAAAAGCTTGTTTTCAAACAACATTAATTTATGAATGATGCTACAGCAAGGCTTGTGTAAAGCTTGTGCTTTACAGCAAGGTTCTGAAGTAAAATTTTAATTTAAATGCAGACAGTAAAATGGTCTAAGCTTTAGTTTAGCAACAATCTGTAAGGAATTTGTCCCTACTCCAGTTTCATAATATCTTTTTTAAGTTCTTGTAGACTGAAATTGTGCCTAGCAGTTATTTAAAAAATATGACGCAACAATCTATATATAGTTTATAAACATTGCTAAAATGTTTGCCAACAAAACACTGAAGTCTTTAAACTTCCCTCACAATATAGTTACATTTCTGGTTTGTTTTTTTCAGTGATGGGAAAGAATTTTTCCCTTAAGATTAGAGTTACAAGTTCAAAGGACAGGTCCTTTCCTGGTTTAAATTGGGCAGTTCTGGATAAATCTACTTTACCCAGCTGATGATTCCCCCTCAAAGAAAACAACTCCTGCTTTTTATGTCATCAAACCACTTTTCCCATCATGCATTTTCTTTTAGAGAACATAAACTCTAACAACAGCCTCCATATCCCTTCCATTTCACCTTCCTTTACTAACAAAATTTCACTGACCTCTATTCCCTTCTTCTTTTCCCCCTAATAATTGCCAGGATAGGTTTCTTCTTTGAAGAGTCCTACACATGCAAATACTGGACTTAGCCAGGCTGGGCATGGAAATAAAGTGGTATACTTCTCTCCCCTGTCAACGACAGGAGAAATGAAAGCCATCTGATATTATGAATCAGAAGACCTTTGTGTCTTCTCTAATTTTAACATCTCACGTTCAAATAATGCTGATCACAACCTTTTCTTTCCTAATTACTGTTTTTGAAGAAGTATGTGATTTTTAGAGCTGGTGGAAGAACCAAAGAAGTACAATGAGCAAGCAGCATTGCTGAGAGCAGCAAAACCAATAAATAGAAGACTAGGAATTAAAAAAGGAAATTAAATGTACGCATGATTAAGTGGATTATACAATGCAAGATAGTTTTGATAAATTAGGATTTTAACCCAAAGAAGTTTGTCTTTGATAATCATGTAAGTCATGTTCCCATTATTTCGTTCCCAATATATTACTACTTTGTATATTTAGGAAGAGTTAAATATTTGTCTACAAAGAGAAAACTAAAATATTTGGCCATTTTACAGAGCCATAGTAATTCTAAACAAATATATTTCTAGTTAAAATTTAGGTATCACAAAGGTAATGTAAGATACCAAAGATCTATATAATTACATAAAGGTGTTTCCCTTTGCACTCAAGAAGCATCTGATACAGAGGGAAAGTTGAAAAACTTTGTATTTCCAAGCAAAGAAATGAAAATAGAACCAATTTTATTAGAAATGCGCTTCCATATCAGAAATCTTTCTCCAAGTCTCTCTGCATGCCACAATCTTTATGGAAATCAGAAAAAAAAAAAAAAACCACAACCCCATGTACAAAACCCAAGTGGCCACATACTAGCACTGGGAAGTAGCTTTTAACTAAGAATAGGACCTAAGAAATCAGATCTGAAAAAATACTTCATTGGAAAAAACTTTCAGAAATTGTTTTCTGCCCAGCTGTGGTTGTCCTAAACCTGCACACATGCAGATTCATTTTGTGCTTCTCATCACATCCACACATATACATATACAAGTATATATGTAATAGCTTAATTGAATGAGTTAGTTATTAGCTTTTAACAAAGCAATTACTGATATATTTCCACAGTGCAAAATGCTACTGAGATAGATTGCTTCTCAATTATCAGGCACACTTTACTTGCTCCTTAAACTCCATTGTTTGGAGTTTCCTCTCTGCCCTTATTTCTAATATCACTGGTCACTTTCTTTGTCTTGTAATTATTTTTCTGCTCAGAGAATTTATTTATCATTATGAAACTTGCTAGACTGATGGCGTTGAAGTCACAAATTGGAAAAAAAAAAAAAAAAAAAAAAAGCAGCAGTCTCTGAAGTAGATATCTAGGTTATTCCAAGTCAACCTGTTTACAGTATTCTCTACCAGGAGTAAGTCCACAGTACACCTGGAACCCAGGTTAGCCAAAATGAGAATCTTCTAGGTGTTCTCTAAACTGGAGGAGCTACAGGAGTTCAGCACCACTGGGAAGAGTCACTTCAAAGAATTGGGGTGTAAATTAGCATAGGTCTCGTTACCACTATTAAACAGTCAATTACCAACAGCGAGGATTAGTATGAATCCTGTGGTCACCTTTATCTCAATTTCCAGCAAGCCTAAGCAAAATGTTCCTTATATATTTAATATGGAAATTAATATGCAGATACTCACAGACCTTTATTTTTATTTTTATCTCCATTGTTACCACAGAACATTTTTATGTGTGCATAATGTTGCTTCACAAACTGTGGTATAAGGAAAACAACTATTATTATGTGGGGTAACTTTCTTCAAAAATTAAAGAACAGTAACTCACTGCTTGCAGATAAACATATCTGATTAAACAAGCATACAGCATTCAGCTCCTCTTTACAACCATGCATCAGGAACTGAAGATCTTGTTACCTATAAATTCTGCAAAATATATTATTCTGTATATTGGCCTGAATTGTTAATGAATGATCCAGGCAATCTCAAACACAAGACTAGAGAGCCAGATAATGTATTATCATCCACAAAGTTTAGTAGTCCTTTTGTCCTACTTCAACAAGCCAAGTTTGAGGTAGGGAGGTGAATGGCAATTCAAACTGGCAAAGCTTTATTTTGTCCACACTGTACTTGAGTTATTTCTAAAGAGCACTCAGTAAATGAAGCCATAGTCCTAGTCTTATGACCCTGATTAAATATTTTTTTCCTGCTCACCATCAGTAAAAAGGATTTTCAGAACTTGCATCTCATCATGTCAGGTCCTCCTTGCAGAGCTGACCTTTTTGCATCTCTGGAAACACCAGGGGAAAAAAAATGCAGAGCAGTCTAAGCAGAAGTCATACAGCACTTACAAAGACCAGACAAGGAGACTAGAAATCATATTCACATCAGTGATGCTGCAGTCAAGATACAAAAAACAGTCCAGGAGTTTTCTCCTTCCTTCCTGACATTTTTTCCCCATCAGTCATTCTGATTTTACAGAGTTTAACAGAGTTGAACACAACTGTTAAAACTGCACGTTCCCAAAAGTGAAGTGTGTGCAAGGGTAAGGTTCTCTTCACAGAGCTGAGCACAAGCCACCATTTAAAATCACTGATTTATTTTTTGAGGATTTTGCAATATTTTGGTCCACTTCCCAGAGGAATTCTTGTACAGACCCTTTTCTCATCAGAATAGATCAAGAGATAGACAAATGATAAGGCAGTGGTAAGCTACCGCAGAAACACTTGGAGAAAGGGAAGACAGGATCCACCTGAGTTCCCCTGCCCCAGCTAGGAACACCAACCCAATGTTACTCATCTTCACGCCGGGGCTGTGAGTTGAGAGGCGAGTCGGGATTGCAGCCCAGCTGTGCTGTGCTACACAGAAAGGGATCTTTAAACTCTATCCAGGTTTGTAGCATAATAAAGTAAGAACACAGCTTGGGTGTGTTTGGGAATGAACTGCATCTGCTGAAAGCATGTTTCTTAAAGCATATAATCCTGGATTATTTTCTTGTCTTTTCCACCTTACGAAAACCCTAAATTTTGGGTGCCTCTGTTTTCATCCTTGAACACAATGTAGCAGTGCTCCATGACCTGGAGCATTCAGGACTGATACCATAGCGCCTGACTCATAGCTAGACCAAACGGTTTGAAATGTGCTATATAAAAGGTAAGTATTATTACTATCATTTGTCTCTTCTGTGCCAGACAAAACACTTTGAATTGCAGCTTTCCTTGTTTACATGAAAACAAGGAAATTAGCTCTCTATCAATGCTATCTAGGGAATGCAGAAAGGATGCCCTTGAAGCCAGGCTTTCTGAGTTTGCCACCACACTTACAGGGCAGTAACCTATGAAAACACCCTTGAAGTGTGAAGTCTTGCTCAAGGGCATCCCGAAGATAGAATAATAATTAGATAGGTACAATAATGTATTTAATCTACTTAATTTTATCTATATATTAGTACAGAAGCACATTTTTTTTGCTTACATTTTTTAATAGTTATTACAGATACAGATTATATTACACTAAATATTTATACCCATATATATGTTTTTGGCATATGTTTTGCTATATATATTACATATATAATTAATATAGTGTACATAGCATAATAATTTTGTTTGGTTGGCTTTTTGGTGGATTTTGATGGTGATGGTTTGGTTTGAGGTTTTTTTTTAATACATAACAAGTACATTAAGGAAAAGGAAACACTGTATTTTAATTGTGGTAGCTAACAGGAATACTTTGTAGTTAATTGCCCTTGTGTTTTCTAAGGCAGCTTAAATGTTGCAAATCCAGAACCCTCACAAAGTGGGGAAATACTATCTTTTCAAAGGAGAAAATAAAGACTAAGTGACTTTCTCACGGCCCCTGACAGACAAGAGACCAGAGAGTAGGAGAGTCAGTCTTTCAGCCGTTTAGATCTTTTCTCTCACTAGAGACAAGCCTCGTTCTCAGCTGAAATAGATCTATTTTAGGGACAGTTAAAACAATTGCTTCAGCTGAAAATCAGGGTGGTTTTTTGTTTGTTTTGGGGGGGTTGTTTTTGGGGTTTTTTTATTTGGCTTCCCTGTTAGGTGAAATGGGTAAGTAATGGAGAGACTCATTAACTCCTGTGCTTTTCACCACCACTTTCAAAGTAATCATGGAATTAGCTGAAAATTGTTCTCTGGCCCGTCCATGTTTCCTATTGAACGATTCTCCTGATGGAAGAGCCAAGATCTGTGACCTTAACTTGGCTCCAATAATGCAGAGAGCAGTGTCTCCTCTGTGGTGAACTGAGCCTTGAACAATTTCATTAAAAGGAGTCATTGGAAGCAATGAAATCGATGCTCTCATAATGCAATAGTCTGAATTGTTAATACAGATCCTAATTTAAGGCACACAAGAATGTAAATTTTCCCCTATCTTCTCTCACAAAACAGCATGTGTTGGGCTTTCCAAGTAGGCATAAACACACATGCAGTATTGATAGCACAAGTTCGACATTTATTCATTAAATATTGGATTAAAAATAACCGGGATGCTGGATAAATTTTACAACATGCAGCTGCTCAGACCTGAGTGTACATCAGAAAATAGATGGTCCATCTTGTAAATAAGATAGATGGATGTAAAGAAATCAGCGTGTTTGTCACCAAATGATACTTCTGCTGTGAAGCAATTCCAGTCCATGTACAAAGATCCCTAGCACAGGTCACGGTAAGGCATTCAATTCGATACCAAGAATCTTATTGCATTATTTCACATGAAGAAGTCATGCAGTCTGACAGCTTTGCATATGAAGGACAGTTTCTACAAAACAAATGCCAGCAGCTTATTAAGTTACCAATACATTGCTAAGCTATGGTGACTTAATGCCACCAGACCAAAATATTTTCAGATTATTTTTAAAGGGCAGCCCTGGGAAGCTTGTAAATCACACATTCACATTTTAATGAAAGGTGCAATTATCGAGCATTTACCTTGTATTTAATTAGAATGATACATCAATAAGGATTATTTAGTATCTCTCTAATATTTTAGCAACTTTTTTAAAAGGTGGTAGCAAATATTGGTTTTTAATTTATACAGTTATGCTGCACAACAGCATTGCATTTGCTGGGTTGCTTCTAAATGACTGAATGACAAATAGCGCAGTTTTGTCAATTCTAAGGCAAAGATAACTCGTCTTCAGTCCTCACATAGAAGACATATCAAAGACTAATTTAAAATCAGTATAATTTCCTTTAAAATAACAACAATGGAGAGGATTATCATATGCAATTAGAATGGAGTAATGCATCTGTTTTTCTGACCTAGCTGTCACTGTTTTGACTGCTTCCTAATGCATTCAAAATTACAAATAGCTGGTGTATGTCTCCTGAAATATAAAAAAATATATTACGATAACAGGGAGACAACATGAGAATAACTTTGCTGAAGATATCACATGTAACACAACCGATTTTACTTTGACAGTCTAGTTTCAGCATAAACCTTTTCTTGTGCTGCATACCTCAAACTCCCTTCCAGCCACTAGCACAGTTACAAACCACACATAGGGTCTAATAATAAATTTATTTCTGATTCCACAGTCTTTTGCTGTTTCAAGTACACTTGCAGTCACAAGACTCTAGATCTAGACCTAAGCTTCTATCAAGATCTGCTAATCAAGGTGCAGTGTAATGACTCCAGCTTCACTAGACCAGCTGCTCCATGGGTAGGAACTGTAGGAATCACCTGCAGCTTCTTCTCTGGAGACTAGAAAATTATGAGAGGCATAATGTAACAAACAGAGGGGGAAAACAACACATCTGGAGCCTTAGAAAATTTACCCAAGTAAAATTTACTCCCAGACCAGAGCTGGATCTATCACTCAAATACTCATTGTATAAGCTTGTAACATTGTAGTGGCTACCTCGGCTGGTTTGGCCACATGTTTGATCAACATTCGCCTCCAGAAAAGCCCTTATGCCAAATGCCAATATGGGAAATAACCCATGTGCCTTTACCCTTCAACACCAGCTGCAGGTGCTGGTTGGCACTGACCAGACTCTTCAGGACCCAGCTGTTACAAGAAATAAAGACCTGAATGTATGGAGCAGCCACTTCACAATGAAATCGAAATAGCAGTGTTACTTTCAGCAAGTTCAACGTTTGTAACATTACAAGTTCACACTCAAGCAAGAAAACAACTTAAGAGAAACTTGTCTTTCTAATTAAATATTGAACAGCAGCTTACCAGGTAGGAATATATATGTGTCTGTTACAGGAAAATTTAAATATTTAATATCCTATGTGATAAATATCTAATATTTACTCAAGCTCAAAATGAATGCTTGTCTAGGAGGAGGATATGAAGTCTCACTACAACTATGTCATTACTTAATTAAGTTTGCCTTTTTTAAAAATTCTAATTTGCCAGCCAGCTTGCTAATGATTTCATGACCATGCTACATAAACATTATTTCCCTGATTTGCTTTAGATGCATTCAAGCACACATTAAAAGGGTGTAAGGTTTGCCAACAGCCTCTGCTCTCACTAATGGAAACCCATGACAAAAGACCTGCCATAGAGTGCTCAGAAATGAGAGGAGACAGTCAGAGACATTCAGAAGGCATCCTGCACATCCTGAAATAAAGCTTAATAGAGCATCTCAAGGCTTTGTGATTATTTTCTGCTCTCATAGGTCACCTGTAGGTGGTCAAGACACATTTAAACAGGAACATCTTTGAAAACAAAGGACTGCAAGGGACAAAAAGAACAGTTTTTTGATCAAAGCTCCAAAGCTCCAGCTGAATCTCCTGAGTTTTGAATTCAAATTCAGGATTCTGCCAGGCTGACTGTGAGATTTGAGATGCTTCATCCACTGCCTTTCACTTCTAACAGGGATTAGTTGTACTTCCCTATGCTTTTCTGAGGAACAGGTGCAGGGTTTAGGAGCATACACATCCCTGGGTGCATTGTCCAATTATAAAGCAGAAATCAGCAAGTTTTGAACAGATTGCAAGTATTCCTGTGCTACAGGAGAGGAACAATCTGTGAGCATGTGTGTGGTAACACTGACCCCAGCTGCCCTCAGAAACGGGTGCCAGGTCTCCATGTACTTGCACAGCAATTAAAAGCTCTTCTGTTGAGTCAGCCTCAGCCAAGTGCTAGACATCCTTCTGCCTAAGCATACACTGAAACTTCTGACTCACACTGGCAGGTCAAATTTGCTTTTTCCAACCAATGCACACATACAAATAAATTAAAAAAAAAAAAAAGTTGGGAGTTACATTCTCTCATGGAACTGGTGTAATGTAATGGGCTGAAAGGAGAATGAAGCCTCTGAAGGAGGCTCTAGCAAACCCACACTTGTATGTGTTTTTAGCACGTGTTTTAGTTTATTTTGTTTACGATAATGCTAAAAATGCTGGGAAATTATTAGCTTGGTTTGTTCTTGTACACGCAGACTCTTCTCCCCAGAGAAACAACTCAGTTCTTCTTACCCTCACAATTAGCATGGTCTCCTAGCCTCATTGCAGGTGAAGTTAATACGAGGAATGAAAGTACAGCTCTGCCTGTCTTTCTGCAAGTAGCAATTTTGTTACATCAACCTGATGCACACATGTCTTTGAGAAAACTGCTCTGTGTCACAGGCCATCTTGTAACCATCAGATGACAACTTTTCAATACTGCGGATCTGATCCACACTCAGGTAATGACAACACTGACAGTTCTTCTGATTTTCTCATATTTTATTTAAAACCTCAGCTCCTCCAAAAAAATTATCATCTAAGAACACTAGCTTTCACTTTCTAAAACATACTTCCAGCCCTCTCATCATACATAAAAGCCTGAGAACAGGAACCAAATATACCTTGATGTCTCAAAAATTCAAAGCAAAATGAAAGAACCCAATGGGTACTTGATATATCATTTTAGGAGATCAGACTCCTTTCCACTAAGATAAGAATGTTTTTTTCTAAAAACAATGTGACTAACTAGAAAAGTTTACTTATAATAAGAACTGTTCAAAAGGCAAAGGTGTACAAGGCAAGCTTGAACAAAGAGTAGCTTGGGCTCCTAATTTTTTTTCTTTCCCTCCTCTTGAAGGGCACGCTCATTAATCCCAAGAGATGGAGGACTTTATATAGGCTCTGCCTTGGCACTTACAAGGTGCCTGCAAACTCCAGCATAAAAATGGATCTGTTAGGAATTTGTACTTGATACTATGCATGAGCTTGTGGATGGACTAGTTAGAATAGGAATCCTGAAGATTTTTTAAGGCGAGAAAATACTTTATCAAAGAAGGAAAGGAGGGCATCTTGTTACTTAGCTGAAAGAATGACCACGAGGTGTTAATTTCTGATAGACTGTCACTCTTTCCTCATGTTTTACTCAAATGCTAAAGAATGAATTTATAGTGCCAAGTTTCAACTTTGTGAAACAGCACTCTCCAAGCATTATGCATTTTTAAAACTGGTTTAATAATATACATTCATGTGCAAACCAGTGCTATAATTGCAGATTCCTTAGAACAATGAAAGGCTAAACAAATCCTTAATTTATAAGGCTCCACAGTGCTATTTAAGGACATCCCTGTATTACTGAAAAATTCTAAGCCAAACTCACACACTCACATGTGGCGAGGACCTAATCCTACCCAGTGTGACATTTTAGTATCCCCTCTACAATTAGTATGAGGCTTAAGATGAAGCGATGCAAAGCTATCACCTACCTCTACCCCATTTGCTTTGGGGTGCAACATGATCAGACTCAATAAGGGTTAGAAAGCCCTCATCCACCTAGCAGAGGCCTGAGGAAGGTGAGGAGAACTTCTGTCTGGGCTGGACATGGGGACAAAGTCAGCCACTGATTATTTGTGTGGCACTGGCTGAACAGCATCGTTATTCACACGCTGACAGCTCACATCCAGACACCACTTGGTGCTGCAAGACAAGCAGCAACCTGCACAGACACACTTTGCTTAAGCCTTTGGCATGAAAGAAACATCACCAAGGGAAACTTGGGTTTCAGTTCAACACACAGTATATTCATCATCAAGGGATTTTAATATGAAGCATAGCAGTCAATTAACAGAACAATTTGTGAAAGACAGAAATCACCACGAGCAAAGAGATTTCAAATCAAACCTATCAGTAAGGGAGGCTTTGGACTTCATTCTCCTCTCTCGTTTACCCTGGTGCAGTCCCAGTAATGTACCTAAACTCAAAGGAATTTCAGAAGAGAGGACACAGCATGTAAAGGAAAAAGCAAATCTGATGGGACATATTTGTTAGATGTGTAAAAGGGGCAGTTATAGGAAGGTAACAGGTATTGTGTCACTTCAGATTCTCAATCAAAAGGTGTTAAAAAAAAAATAATCAAAAAAGGCTTCAAGTCTCTCCAGCTTATGTACCATATACATCTGTAAAAACTAGATTCATATTTAGAGGACAAAAGCTCTTACCTTTTCCATGAGTCACTATATGCACATTTTCTATGCCTATTCTACTACAAATCTAAACCATTTCAGAATTAGTTTAAGAATGCTAATTTTGTGCTGTCTGATGTTACAGACTAAAGCTTAAGGGTCACAAATGAAAAAGTAACATGCCATACTGAATTTCTCATTCAGCTTTTACAATCCTGTAAACAAATAACGTGATTTGCACACTTCTCACCCATATGCTATCTTGAAACTTTTCCCCAAACTGACTACATCGGAGAACGTAATGTTCCTTTCCAATAAAACTGCTTTTTACAGTGAGGCTACAAGAAGAGTTCCTTGCACCTATGTAGTCTTGTGGTTTAAAAAACACAAAACAAATTAGAAAAAAATACCTTAATCAGGAACCATATCAACTTTTTGATATTTGGAAGAAGAAATGGGTTTTTTTTTTTCCTTTTCCAGGGCTACTAATGTTTCACTAAGCTGTGCTGTAGACCCATCACAAGTAAGATGTTTGCAACACCGATTAGACAAATTCACAAGTTACAAGAGACCACAGAAGTCTTCATTTATCCTTGGTCAAATCTCATTATAGCTTCAGTTACGTGATATGTAACAGAAACCACATGTGTCCACAACATTTCTGATCAGCACCAACCTGTGTTTTAAGGCGGCCCTCACAAAATGCTCTCGAAGAACTGCACAACATCGCCACTGATGGCTAGAAATACAACTTCACAGGATGAAGCATCAGTGGGAGTGAAGAGTTAAAGAAATAGCCCTACTTTACCATAAAGAAAAAATCCTTTCCCACTGTTGTGCAGATACAAAAAGAATAATTGAAGGTGATAAGAGGGGAAATGTTAGAGGAGGCAAAGTACCATTTCCCCCTGCGCTTCTTCCCCCCCACCTCCCATTCTGTTGGGATAACCCCCCTTCACTTCAAACAATCTTTCCTAATTTTTGTTTGATGGACTAGAAGAAAAGATGTACAGTTATCTTAAAAACCTTTAATAATGTTTCCCTTAAATTTTATTAAAAACATATGTATATTTCTTCCACTCAGCAGCCAAACTAAAGTCAGTTTTTAAACACTAGCTCCATTCTCTCTTTACTTCCCCTTTATTAGGGCAGCAGAACAGTTCCTACAGGAGAATTAAAGCCAGATGCTGACAACTGGGCCATGTACTAATGCATTTCTTAAATCCTAAACACATATACATCCAACCTCCATGGTACCTCTGAGCAGCTGTACCTAATACACCTGCTGCACAAGACATTACTTGTTCAACCACCAGCTGGTGTGAGGGATGCCACAGTCAAACACCTCCACTTTTAAATATCTAGCTCTTCATACTTTGAGGCCCAGATAAAAATCACAGTTAAAGACAGTGTATTACATAAAGAACCAACAATATATTTTTAGAATTGAGAAAGAGTTTTATTGAACGATTTTAAAACCATGCGCACAACGGCAAAGTTATCTTCCCCTCTCACTTGCCCTGTAAAAGGTTACATTAGTAAAAAGAGACAGAAAAAAACAACCTGATATGAATAGTGTCAGATTCCTTTGCTTTCAAACCATGATTTCTCTATTACCAAGGAAACATACGAAAATGAGGTGCTGATAAGGAAAGAACTTACAGAAGTTGGAAGATGGACCTCAGTATTGACATATTTGGTAATCTTGCCCTTAGATCTGACGAGCTCAGTCTCGCCTAATACGGAGTTGGAGCTCTGGCAGCAACAAAATTTCAAGGATGCAGCAGTGATGGAGATAAACCATTTCTGCCTTTTACAGGCACACTGGCTCATGACTTGGGGTAAGGTGTCTGGAATCGGCACCGCATTCCACAGTTGCAGAAAAGGTGTAAACAACTTCACTCTGGGTACCACCACTGATGCTGAGGACTCTTACTCCCCTGCCACCTCTAATAATGATAAGCAGACAATGATCTCCTGGTGAATGAGTTTGCCAGAAGGTATCACTGAATGTTTTCTTCAGTCAAACACTATGAGTCCTACAAATTGAATAGGGATGGAAGAAACCCGATTCTACAGCAATGGCTGTAAGCAAAGAGCTTACAGAAGTGAACAGAGATTTATGGGTCTGATCCAAATCTCTTTGAAGGCAGTGGAAAGACCCCAACAGGGTAAGGCAGGAATTCTGTTCCTGCTGTGGAAATGCACAGAAGAGATGCCATCCTCTGTTAACTATTTTTCTTCTACAATGAAGTCTTGGGAAAGGAAAATTTGCCCCTAAACCGCAAGAAACAATATCTATTCCTGAACTTCTAGATTCCACAAGAACTGATTAGAAGATTCTTTAAGAGGTATTGATCGAAAATAACATCCAAGTTTACTTTAGCAAATCTTCTTTATCTCTTTTTCAATGAAGAGAACAAATCTGCTGCCTAAATTACATGTATTTTGATATTATATCCTAACTTTAATTAAACCAAATGAGCACATACAGTAAAAAATTCTCAGTTGTTTAATACCGGCCATTGAGTAATCCCATTTGATTTCTTCTTACAAACATATTCTAAAAGTCAAGATCTCTTACATTACTATATTTACTGTATTTATATCTTTATAACATGCTTCGGAAAAGCTCATGATGTTTCTTCTTAACTATTTATCCCTACAGTTTCCACCTACTATTTGAGCTGGACAGACCAAAGTCCAAACAAAATTTGAAATGTGGTATGTTCAAGTTCCACTTCTAATTTGCATTACTTCTCACACTTCTGGTGATTTCTCCTCCCTTCAAAATTGTGGGGTTTTTTCTCCTAGCAGTAGTGAAAAGACCCAGTCAAAATCCTGCTCCGTGCACAACCTCAACATAAGATGTCTCAGCTCCAAAAAGTTTACAAACTAATAAATAGGAATTCAAAACAAGTGGATGGATAGCATCCACTTGTTTAAATCAACATCCATTACAGACTCATACTGGAGTCTAATTATTTTTCTTGTACACTTCTCTTATTTGTAAATCTGCATTATTCATATGCCCTGCATTTCAGAACCACTAATTGAGCAATTTCTTGGTCCCAAGAAGGATAAAGATACAAAAAAAGTCTTAATTAAAAAATAATTTATTGCAATATTAAAAGTTGTTTTCTTAATGAAGACTGGATTCTGCTGGCAGCTGTCTACATTGCAACACCTAGGTTTTAAGGCCACTATCACTTTACTTTTATAAATTCAGAAAAGGTAACACTGCATTAAGATTGATGCCACTAAATGGAGTTCTTATAGTGAAATGTCATTCTTCTTTATTATCTTTATTCTAATACTGCTTCCAAATTATACTCTGGATACACAACTATTTATTTCAGGTTTGCTTTCAGAAAGTTAAGTTGGAAAAACACTGTTTGCTTCATAAACCACTGTTTTTGTTAGCTTTTCTCTACAGTATGAGGAAACTGTTATAAAAGCAGAGATTTCACTAGGAAAACATACAAATTTCCACATTTATACATTTTTTTACTGATAGTTGAAAATGTATGGAGAAAACTAAAATTTTAAAATTTGTTCCTGGTTCCATTCTTAGCAATGAAGGCCAGATTTTTCTGGGGCTACTTGTGTGGCATCCCACTCCACAGGCAGTTTTGCAGAAACTGCTAAGTTTCTATGTTTGGGTCAAATGCAACTTACCACCCAAAAACAGCACAGAGGCCCTTAGCAAATGGTTGGATAACTACTGCATCTTTACTCAAAAAGGTATCAAAATTTTTCCAAACTGTTGCACTGGTTCTGCAGAGTCATATACAACTGCTGCCTAATCACCTCCTCCTCTGCATGCTTGAATGCTGCTCCCAGTACCAGCATCTCCTCCCAGCACCATACTAACAGCACTAGCAGTGGTGAACCCTTGTCCCTAACCTGTTTGTGATACCTGTATACTCCGAAACATCTCCTAAAGAAGAAAGTATTTTGTTTAGAGCTCAGCAAATTTCTCCTTCGCTTTTGTAAGAGTTGTAGTACTTGCAGAAACACACACAGATGCATAATTTTAGGAGTTTTAATAGTGATGATGTGTTAATGTTGGAATGTAAATCAGACAGCCAATTTCCACTGAGGCTCAAATAGGAGTTATAGAGATACCATACTCTTTTAGGATCCCATGAGGAAACGAAAAAAGAAACCCTACAACCTGGACTTGTATTTTTTCATAAGGATCACTGCCAATGTGTGAGGAGAAGGAAAAGAACAGTGCTCAGGAAATGGCTGATGGTATATGAAGGCTTTCCTCTCCAGCACGATGAGACATTAGTAAACAAGATGTCAGGTCAGTGATAATGCATTGATTGTTTTTTACCAAGCCTTCAAACATATCACCATTTGAACCTCAAGTTTTTACTCTCATTACTACTTTTAACCATTGTAATGCAATTGAACTGTGGATATAACCTTCCTCATGCCACATGCCTCAGCTGCGCCTATTAATATAGCATCTTTGCACTGAAGACAGGATAAAGATT
This sequence comes from Scolopax mira, assembly GCA_004320125.1. Lineage (NCBI taxonomy): Eukaryota > Metazoa > Chordata > Aves > Charadriiformes > Scolopacidae > Scolopax > Scolopax mira. The sequence goes on along the minus strand of BJBW01004119.1, from coordinate 57,064 downwards.
TAAGATCAATTAAGTCAGAGTAATTTTCCAGTTTTAGCTCAAACATGGCAAGAGGCAGTTGTGCTAATGTGCTACACTACTTACCCATTAGCATCAAACTCTCAGAAGAAAACTAAGGTTCACACCAGGCACATCTCCAGTATCATGCAACACAGCCACTGTTCTGACTGCAACCCCTCAAGATGTAACTGAACCTTTGAATAGTGTTGAGCACACCTTTCTCATGCACAAATAGTTCACTATTTGTTCTGAGCAGCAAAGCCAAAGATTATAAATTAAAATTTATGTGTAATGCAAAATGATGTATTATTATGTTATTAGAAGCCCAGAGAGGAACACAGTCTTGCCAAAAATCACTTCTACATGTAAGAAAACCTACAAATCAGAACTAATGTACAGGCTTGCTCACATACCAAGAAAATAAAACAGCAAACAGGAAAAGTGATACCTTATTTATAACTACATTTTGGTAATAAAGAGGTTAAAGGCATATCATAGACTGTAGACATAAAGACAGCTTTCACCTCTACAAATGGACAGCTTGACAAGCAATGCATGCATCAGGTTGCATTGCCCTCCTGTGTGTCTGCGCACACGCAGAGAAACATTCAGTATCTGGTATGAAAACAGAATTAAAGGGCATTAAATATTTGTTTTTAAAACATTTTCATGGGATACTCTACTTCTTGGTCATTTCCTACACATAGAAACATACACCAATTTCCAAGTACACAAGCTAGGAAAAAACCTCACATTCAACTTTTAAAATTATTATAACATACATTCTGAATATATGAAGATCAGAGGATAGACTAAGTCATTTTCTGACTCCCTACTCCCTGATCTGTTTAGCAAAGTTATGATTGTGGATCTTTTTGTTCAAAGTAGGAGGACTTTAAAGTAAATATAGACACATTTCTTCCTATCAATCATGATTCTAGGGATTAAAGACCATTTGTAAAAAGAATTCACACCTTTTCCTCCAAGACACATCCCGTAGAATATTAATATTCAGAATCAGGCAAGTTGTATATGGTTTTCACTCAATAAGCACCAATGCACAAAGAAGACTTTTAGACACACACCCAGAGGACTGGAGCAGGTTGATGACACAGCAGCACACTGAGTGAATTTCTCTATCACTAATCTAGAGACTATTAGGCCTGTGTCACTCCAGCCAAAGCAACCGCTCCATCTTGAGAGCCTAGAAGTTGTGGGACTATATTTTTAGGTTTAACCAAAGGAAAAAAAAATCTCCTAAATTTACTTTGGAAAAAAAATTGTGAATCAGTTGAGAATACTACTCTGATTATAATATTAGACTTCAAAACTTATCTGATTTGAAACTGGGCCTCTAAACATGTCTATCTTGATGGAAAAGGTAGTAGAATTTTATTATTTTTTTTTGGCAGGTATTTGACCTGGAGAATTACATATGAAGCAGACTGAAGTCTCTGTAGGACTAAGGAAGAACAGATCTTTCTTGCTTGGACAGCATTCCCTGTAAAAACGCAAGCCCTCCTGGAGGAATTAATTTAACATAGTCTTTAAACAATGCATTTTGTCTAAGGCATTACTGTATGTCTACTTTTCTGTGTCTGTGGCACTAATAATGATTTCATTCAAGTATCCATTTCAACTCATCTGGTCCTGAATTTCACTGCAGCAGACCAGCTCTGCAAGCTCATATACCATAGCCAGGGATACGCTACCCAGATAGGAACTTCAGCTCAAAACCAGCACCAATAGCACGATGCTGTTCTTAAAGCCTGACAGATGACAAGATACAGTCCAGTTTTGTAACTCATGTTTCACTCTGAATGAACAAGGGTACGTTGCTGGTCTTCCGATGTGCAAAGCGGTCAACTACCAAACTGACTTGGGGGGAGATCGTGAGGTGGCAGTGGAAGGAAAAAAGAAGATAAATCTAGGGGTCAAGTCTTCATTCTACTGACTTTTCCCTCTATTAGGTAATGCTGAGAGATACAATAAGCTTTGTATCATTCAGGACAGGTTTACTCAGTAAATCAGCATCAGTTTGAGTAAGTTAGCTGTTTGCAGAAAAAGCATTGCTCTGAGATCTCACTGAATCACCAACTTCAGATGGATGGATGTTTTGCTTTTTGATTTTGGACCTCTCCTCTCAGTATCAGAAATGAGGGTCACACTGATCACATCAGAATCATACTCTGTATTCAGTCATGACAGCAGAGAAAGAATAAAGATAATCATCATCATAGCCAAGGTATCTTCTAATGTGAAATGGAGAAGGAATAAAAGGAATTAATGGATATCTTTTTGATTCAAAGAAATTTTTTTGTGCAAGAAGGGCATTTACAAAGGCTTCAGAAAGGATGTGTTGTTTTGAATTTGTGGCAACACTTCATTTTCTTTGTAGCTATTTTCATCTTCAGTTAATATTCATCTGAGCTGAAACTTGCTCTTGACAGCATTAATCCCTGTGTCCGTGGTCATCACAAATCCAGGATAACCCAGGAACTACATTACCATGTATGTTTCCCTCAGCTCTGTCTGTGGGCAGAGCATGGATCAGGGTGGGGAAAACGTCCAGGAAGAAGCGAATATGCTACTACTTCAATATTAGCTTAATCTGGGAAAACACTCAAACAAGAGCAACCAAAGGTGGAAAATAAAGCTGCAATTCATATTCAAACTAAAGAGACACTATGAACATGCACCTATTTTTGGAACTTAACTACATACATGTCAGACAGAGCTCTAGTCAGCATGTTTCCCAGTCAATGTGGAGTTAGGAGGAGTTACAAGTCCACCAGTAATAGCAAGTGAGCACATTTGCATTTCTGATTCTTGCTCATTTTTAGAGCACAGCCTTGCCAGAGAAAAATGTCATTATGATAAATATTACAGATAGCCAGTGGCCCCAAAATTAAGAGCCAAGCAGTAAAGGGAGGGTAAAAAGGTAAAAAAAAGCTCAACTCTACAGAAGCAAGACTTCTCACACCATCTTAATTACTTTCCATGGAAAATAGAATTTAAAGTCACTTTCTCCCTGAGAATAACTTACAATTTTCCCCAAAGCTCTCGAATATATCATTTTACAGACCATAAATCTCATACTACCTGCAAAACCTGCCAACCTCCAAAGCAAAGAGCTCAATAAGAGGAGTTAAGTGGGGGAAAATGACACTTCCTTTCATCTTTGGCATATCTCAGCTCTGTTTCCTAGAGGTCTGTAAGAGCAAAAGGTGTCACAAACTCCAAGCAGCACAATTAAGATAACAGTCTCCTTGTGAGATAAAACTTGTCCTGTGATATAATTAGGAATGAAACACAGATACAGTACTGCTAGGCCAAAACTTAAGTGTCTTTAATAATAACTCAGAAGCAGGAAGGCTGTTTAGAACCAGAGAGCAGCTCAGTACTGAGCATTCATGGTTACTGCTGTCTAAAGTTCCCCCTTACCTTAACTGCTCAGGCTGAAGCATAATTTTAGGCAGAAGACCTTGACATAATGAAAAAAAGAAATACATGGTTCATAGAATACTCATTATTGATGAAAAGTGAGCTTACAAATAGGATATTTGATAAGAAAGGTTTCCTTTCAACCAATATTCTGGGGTTTTCTCTTCTCCCCAAATAAAATATTTAGTAGCTCTATAGTATTAGCCACGTCAAGACAAATGCACACTAACATTGTGTAGTAACAGCAGCACTAATTAAGAAGATATGTACAAAAAAGAAGTCACTGATGGTAGGAAAGTTACTGAGCATTAAAAGAATAGGCAATATAAAACTAAATTGGCTCTCTATCTTATTTCTGTTGGGGAAAAAAATTTAAAATCAAAAGCTGGATTCATTTTCACTGGATCATTATTATGCTCCTCTGGAAATTGTCTGCAGTGACTTTCATTCCAGGAAATAATATAAATCTAGTATTAGAGCTGAACTCAGGAGTCATGCACACTTTAAAACCACAAATTTAATTGGGTTCTGGGATCAAAAAGTTATATCCGGGTTGCAATTGCCATTCTTTCAGCCTCCGATTGTCCTTTCCAAATCAGAATTACTAATAGAAACTTTTACAAGTCTGTCATAGTGAAAACTCTCACATACAGATAATGGGCTGGATTATGACTGGCTCTGTGAAGGTGTACAAAGGGGGAAAGATCACAAAGAGCCTACAATACACAGTATATTTTCTGCAAGGCCAGCCAGGATTCTCAGACTTCCAATTTATGGAATGTAGGCCAGTGCTAGAGTCTCAAAAACTCTTGAGAAGGGTTATGGCTTGTTACTCCTGCAGAAATCAACTTGCCTTGCACAAGGGAAAAGGACAGGCATGCGGCACCTTCTCAAAATGGGCAATAATGGCCAGTCTTTTATAGAGCAACTGAAGGCTTTTCTTCTGCTAAAGCCATAATGGTCTGCAGATCTTTCAAATTGTAGTAGTTTCATCCCTACTTTTAAGAACCCTAAGAATTCTTATCTTTGAGTTTTGGCCAAGTCAGAGATGCTCATGTTGGTTTTGAAGAGCAAGCAGACTGGAACTCAGCACTTACTCTGTGCTGCTGCCGGAGAACAGCACTCCTCAGCTCTGATTGTACCCTATAGAACATATCCCTTTCTGTGACAAGGGGAAGATAAGCTAAGCCTAGCTGTTCTCAGAGAGAATGCTAGAATGTGGAACTGGACTTGCAGTAGCTGGCTAACAAAAATAGTTTTAGAAGAAATACAGGTTACAGCAACAAGAGCAATTTTAAGCTATGGGTCATATTAATGACACACTACAGTCCTGATAAAATCGTAATGCCAAACCATAGTTAGAAGGCCAATAGTTTACATAATAAATGTTCTTTCTCTACAATACAATGGGCATTTAACTTATTGTCTCAGAAAAAATAAATGGAGAAAAATATCTTCTTTGTCTTTGCTATCAGAATCAGTCACCACTCTTTTCAAAAAAGACCAGAAAGTCAAATCATCAGAGGAGTTTGTTGGTGGTTTTGTTGGTGTTATTTTGGGGTTTTTAAAGGAGTTTTCTATTTGCAATCCAAGTTATCTTCTAATGCAGCAAAATTTAATTTCATTTAAGATGCATATTATTTGCCACACAAATACTATTCTAAAATGGTTGCTGAAAGATACAGTCACTAGACACAAAAAAAAAACCCCAATACATGAAGGAATGAACATCGGGGGGGAGGGGAGAAATCCTGCCACAAACATCAAGAAATTACTCGGGTAGAGCAGCAGGTTTTGCACCAATCTCAGAAAAAGGGTGGCGAGGGATATCATCTACCTTGTTTGTAGAACAATACCTCAATATTTTCCTTTTCCATTAGCATGCACTGATAAATATGAGTCCAGAACAAATCCATCAGCTGCAGGGAGTGCCTGTATTTTCAACATCCTTCACCAGCAAAGAATGTTTTCCATTCTGCTCAGGAAGTGCACCCCTTTATAAACATGAGAATCAAAGCCCTCTATTCTTTAACAAAACATGCCTCAAATTAAAGCTTTAAATCTTTCCTTAATCAAAGGAGCAGCAGAGGTTGAACATCTGAGCAGAATCATTTTGCTATTCAGATTTATTATTATTATTATTGCTAGAATAGTGAGTAGTGACATAAAATGGACTGAGAACTCCTTTGAGCAAAGGATTTTGCAGAACATAAGGGACACACCACAATGGGAAGCCAGTGAGTTGGGACACTACCCAGTCTTACCCAACACATGTGTGCTCCAACCTATTACAATTTCAAAGTTACTGAAAACCATTTTCGTGGCAATGCTTCAGGATACTTTAGTTTAACCTGCTTTAATTTACAAACACAATGAAATTAAAGCATTCAGTCAGCTACCAAATTTCAGCTGAGAGGCAGAACTTCCATCAGTGCAGAGGTAAGTCATTGAAATGTGCTGCCTTGCCTACAACTGCAAACGTGGCCTAAGAAAGTCCTCAACTGACAGAGCTGACAACTGAAATGGTAACATGGATAGCAGGTACATGCCAGGAGTATAGGAGTCAAGTCAATCAGATGAAATAACGGGTCTCAAGTTGAACAGTACACTAATAGCAGAGCCTAGAAAATAACGGCTTTCCTTCCAGACTACCTATTCTATTAAGGTAACCAATAAAGCTACCAGTTCGTCTCTCTATAAGTTTACAAACAACTTCTGTGACCAATACACATCAAATATTCCTATGAGGGCAGGACTCCCGGATCAGTTTACCAGAACAGCTGCCTGTACCAAGCTCTTGTGCCTATGGTTACTCTACCTACTGGATTCTACTACCTCTAACAATATTCTCTCTTTAAGTCACCAAAATGGCAATTCCTAAGTACTTATCATCCTCAGTGGATTTCTATGTGATGAAATTCTCCATTCTCATTTTGAACCCAGGTGAACTTTTAGCATCCTAATACCCTATGTCATTTTTCCTTTAAACGGTGCTCAAATCCCCAACTCCTAAGATTCAGAGTCTGGTGCTCAAGCCAAGCAACTACCCAAACTGACCCACCTTTACAGCATCAAATCATCTTAAGGTTTTGCTCCTGTTCACCCAGTCAAAAGTTGTTCCTGTCTACAGTCACCACATTCCCCTAAATTTTCAATTATCCTTATATTCCCCTTCCACCAAGTATTCAGCCAGCACCATCAAGAATGATGGCAACACAGACCACAAGAGCAAGACTGGCAGGGAAGAATATCCTCTTTGCAAAAAGAATATTGCTTGGGGTAGCAAGCAAGCTGTCCATTTCTAGACCTGTGATCTCCTTCTGTCAAGCCACTAATGTATCAGCAAATAGACATCGTCCTCACACCTGGAGTACTAGCATTGTACCTATATAACTCAGGTACAGATATAAATTCATTCTACTTCTGAAGTAAAATCAATCATGTCATTTTTGATAACCACTTGGTATTGTCATCACAATGGTGACAATAACATGCAACTGCTATCAAGGCTACCAGTTTGTCTCACCATAACTTTGCAAACAACTTCTGTGCAAACATTCCTAGGAGGGCAGGATTCCCCAATGGGTTCATCAGAACAGCTGTCTGTGCTGAGCTGTCGTGCCTATGGTTACAAGAATGTGCCATGGCTAATCTGGATCTGAGTGGGATTAACTCCCTACAGCTGCTGGTGCTGAGATTCCTGGCACTATTTAATTCGGCAAAGAACCACACAGGAAGCTGAAAGACTCTCTAACTATAGTGAAGCTTCTGACATTTTTGTCCCTGGATCTCAGAGAACCAAAACACAACTCCTGCCAGAAATCAGGAAACTATTCAATTTACACAAACAGGCATGTAAACTCAGGTTGCAGTTTTGTTACCAGTTTAAACTGCCCAAAGCACAAGTTGCCAGCACTAGTGCTTGTTTGGCTATATTCTGATCTGGCTCGGGGAGCCCAAGGACATGCACCAAAAAAAAAAAAAAAAAAACAATCCACACACAAAAAAAGGAAAATCAGAATGGCTTAGCTTTCAGCCAGATCTGCTCCATAGTCTGACTCACCTGGTAGCCACACAAAAGCAAATGCCTGCACCAGGGAAGGCACATCTGCCAGCAAGGACAGAATATTACCTCTAGCACTAGGACTGAATTAAATAACCGTGAGACAGCAGCATGGTAGGACTGTGCTCACTTTATACAGAGCTCAGTGATGTTGCAGCAAAAAAGGGAATAGGTCTGTTTGTCTGCAGCACTGCATAGATCACAATCCTGCCATGACTCTGGACAGACACTTCTTAAGATGATTTAAATATCTATAAACATTGCCTGTTCAAGATGAAACAAATTAGTTGGCCTGACAGTGCACGTTTACTAATTACTTCACCAACCTTTGGGTAGTTTATCTAAGCCATTAAGCCTGCCTCAGCTTTTTTAATAGAGCACATACTTTAGTAATGATGTGGTCTTATTTCACAACGTCACAACCCATCATCTTCATCTTTGCCAGGTGGAGAAAAGGACGACCTGGCACCCCTTGCTCTGAGCCTCTGCAAAAACACAAAGATCCATGTGAACCTTGGACACAGCACCCTATTCTTCACAAGGCCTCATCTTTCCATATAAACATTAAATAGAATTATAAGGAAGGGATGAGAGACTTGCACTAACCATGCATAGCCTGTGTTCAGGAGGCTTTGATTGCTGGGAATGCCTACCTCATGCATATCTACTTTGTGCTCAAAGTGACCTCCTGTGGAGCCTGTTGATGCCACCCCACCCCACCAGGGCTTCTGCACAGAGATCTGAACCTCTGCCTTCCTCCGAGGGAGACAGGGACTCCCCACGCCATACAACACAGCAAAAGATCAAATCCAGGAATGAATCTCGGCTATCTCACTCATGGGATCACTAGGGCTGGCAGAAACATTGATTTTAATCAAAAATCAAATAAAGAGCGAGCCAGTGAACCTTCAGAGAGCTGCCACAAGAGAAATGTGTACAGCTTCACTTTAAAAGACAACATCAACCTCATAGCCATATCTGCACTAAAATACATTTGACACTGGCCACATTAGCCATCCCACTTGACTTACTTCCCCAGCACATGGCTGTAAACTGCATTGCCTTATACAGTAATGTCTAGGAGGATTTGCCCCAAGAGAGCACTGACATGACTGCACCAACCTTCCCCCAAGGGTTTTTCCCAATGGAAGAAAGCTTTAATTTGCAGCTAGTGCTCTGCAGTACTTTCTCCATTAGAGACTGCAGGGAAAAAAATGCTAAATCTGTGCATCTCTCTGCAACCAGGATGAAGTAGACCTGCTCAGCCATACAGAGAGAAGAAATCTTGTCCTTTTTCTACTCATATAGTCATTCTTATCACCAGGATCTTTGATCCCATGTCCTCAACAACAAGGGGTTGAGTCTACAGACTTGTGCATTCTCAGATATTTAGTGCCTCTAGTATGCCTTCATTGACAGCTTTGATTTCTCAGGTAACTTCCACCAGGAAATTTAAGATAGGAGTGTCTGAGACATGGTCAGAAACACTTCCCCACACATCCCCTTTCAAATCTTCCATGGTAAGAGTCACATGTAATGCCTCCTACTCAGGACTTTTTAGAATCAAAATGAGAGGCAATCTGTAAGATATTGCAAATGAAGCTGTGGAAGTAGATTATAGGAGTAAAGAGAAGAGTTTTTAGATGACACAGAAAGAGCTGCAATGTCCACAGTTAAATACTGCAATATACTTTTTTAGTCCTGCCAAGCAGCTTTGGTTTCTTCTTTACCCCCTCTTCTTTTCATCTATTTGTGCGCATAAAACAATTTTCTAACTCTTTTGCAGGCAATGAATTCCACTAAGCAAAAATAACTCTAGAAGCACAAAAAGAGCCACAAGAAGATGTAGTAGCAACCCAGACACACCTTAACTAAAATGAAAAGGTCAGTTTTGAAGAAGTTTCATCCTTGTTATAGAAACAGGGACAATTATGTTCTCCAATCTTTAAGGAGGGTGGCTGAAAATCATTAGCAACACCTGCATCTGCAAATCATTTTGTAATGCTCTGAATGAAAGATGATAATAAATTGCACTGACGTTCATGGAACATTTGCAATTTCATCATTCAAGAGAACATCGGGATTCTGGAAGAAAAGCATGATAGAAAATCTTATATGATAGGAAATAATATGGGTAGTTTGCATTTATATAGCTCCCACCACCTGAGAATGTTAAAAAAAAAAAAAAGAGACATCAACTGTATCTCTGAACATCTTTCATAAGATTCTATAAGCTTCTTACCAATCTCAGATTAGAAAAGGAAGACACAAAAGAGCAACTTTTGCATCAATTCATACACTAGGGTAAAAGGCAGAAGAAACAACTACATAGGAATTCCTCATTCTGCCTACCCCAGGGCTTCTTAAACACTGAAGTGCCAACATCAGGAAAAGAAATATTTATCAACGTTGCAATCTGGGATAGAGTTTAGCCTTTTAGCAGTATACTCTGAACAGAGAGATGAAATAAGTTGCATAGCATGTATGTAATTTATTCCTAAAGCAAATTCTACTTTAACTTAATTAACATACAAATACAATTTTTCTTCCATTTAATAATAAAAGGCAAACTCTATTCTATTTCCTAATGAACTACAGTTAAAATCTCCTTTGTTTCAGCTCTCCAAGAATGGAAGTGTTACTAGTTTATTTCTTGACTTTTTCTTTTAACCTTATATGTTGCAGGAATTTCAAAGGGAAAAAACAAACATAAATAAAAAAAAAAAACTTCTTGAAGCCATTCAGACTTAACTGGTTTCAATATAAAAGTTTATATTACAGCATTATTATGTTGTCTAGCCCCCTTTTAATTCTCCCCAAGATTTCAAACATGGCTAGCTGGAGAGCAAAGAAGAAACCTTTGCTTACCTTGGCTTACGAATAATTATCACTTTTTACATTACTTCTCTACACACATTTCTACTAGCACACTGTTGTAAATTTAATGGGATTCTGAATACTCTGAACATAAAGAGAACTATTTACACAGAGCAGCATTGTCTAACTTGGTTGATTTACGTTGGTAGAAAGAACTCATTAGCTGTCAGGCCAGTTGTTGAAAAGACCATAATGACAATGCACAATGTTGACATAATGAAAATAAAGGAAAAAATCTGGGCCAAATTCACAGGCAATCTGTAAGGTAATGTAATTTATACCCACTTATACTCACTCAGATTCCCTTAGAATTTGTTCTACCCAATCTATTGATGCATGAGGGACTCTAAATTGATGTAATTTATATGCCAAAGAGTCAGAAATGCTGTAAGGCCCCAAAGTCGAGGGCACTTAAAGTCATGCTTTCCTACATATTGCTCTCTTTGTTCATCTGTCCTGAATCCTCTCTTCTTTTACTGTTTCTGCCTGTGATTTATGCCACTGAGAATCCCTGAAATACAATGGGCCAAAAGTGAGAGGCAGGGTGACTAAGCGAGCATGACTCTAAGGAAATCTAAGTTGATGTAAGCTAAGGAAACCAGGTGTCTCTCACATGCTCATCTACTCCCCCCATTACTTAGATTCAATTTGAGATTTGGCTCTACATGTTCTCCATTACCGCTAGCAATTGAATTTATTACTTGAATGATACAAGCAGCCACAGCTCACAGACCCTCATTTTAGGGCCAGGAGGAACATTATGATGGTCTAGTTTGACCCTGTGCATAACAGAAGCCATCAAATACCACCCAGTAACCCATGGATTGAACACAGCAAGTTGAGGATGAATGAGAAAGACATCCAATGTTGATTTAAAGTCTTGAAGTGAGAAGGGAATCTGCTGCAACCCTCAGCAACCTGTTCCAGCAGTAAATTACCGTTACCTTTCAAAACATGAACTGTGTCATCTCTTGAATTTTATTGGCTTCAATTTTCAGCCATTTGCCCTTTCTTTATTCTACTAGGCTAGATAAATTTCTTTCTGTATTTCTTATAGAGAGTGTATCAGATTGCCTCTCAGCCTTCAGTGTCTCACATTTTCTAAATCTGAAATCAAGAGAATACAAACATTGTCATCAAAATAGTTTTGGAATGAGTTGAGCTTGCACTGCAAAATATTTATATACATTATCCTGATAAAAGCCTTTTCATTTGAAAGAGGAAACAGAACAGATGGAATCTGGTGACCACAGCTTCCTTCTTCAGTTTCTGAACACTCCAGGATACTATCAGTTGAAGTGTTTACTCTCTCTGCTGGGCTGGACATACTGGGAGGAAGGGAAAGAGACTCCAGGTTGCAAGCAGCTTGATGGTTAAGACACCTCTCTTCAGTCCCTTCCAAAGGTCTCTGACTGACAGCTACTCTGCTATTCCACTCTAAGCGAACACCCCATCACACACAAAAATGTTGCATCTGCTAATACAGGTATGTGGTATGTGGTCAGCAGCAATTCTTGTGGCAATGACATACAGTCATATCTTCTGGCTTCCTGTTGAACTACAAAACACTGCACAATAAAAAAATCCTCACACCTCAAGGGAAATCTAATTTCAAATTCCATTACAACTTGAGGAGTTGCAGGAACGTGCGAGAAACACACAAAGGGATGCTTTGGAGCGGCGTCTGGTCTTCTACCAACCAGTAAATCGGATTACCCAGAACATGATGTTTTCATGTGGTTTGTGTTCTTGTTTTTAAGCCCTACAAGAAGATTCATCAGACAATACAATATGCCACTGTTGTTTCTAATTTCAGAGGCCAGCACGCTAATCCATTCTGCATAGGACTGCTTGATGCTGCCTGTCCCAGGCAGAGATGTGAAAGGTTTACACTGTATGAATGAAGGGACTGAGGTGTAGACCAGCACAATTTCTCTTTTTCATCAGAAATACAACTCCTGGATAGAAACTAGCTGGCTGTGAGCAAAGTTAATGTTTATTTCTGTCAGGATTAGCTGATGTTCATTTGGGGCATCTGCTCTTCAAAAGAGGCACAGTCTTCTCACTGGAGCATCAAAGGAAGACATGAGGAAGCACATTGCTCTGATGAACTATGAAGAGCAGCCAGAGTCAAACAGGTTCATTTCTCCCTATCAGTTAATGCCTTTCATCCTGTGGCCTCCTTCACCTCCCGACTTGGCCTATGTCCGCATTTACACCTTCCCAGAATAAAATCCTTATTTCCCCCACCCACTTTGTAACCATCATTCAGCTGGTTTGTCTATGACTCTTCTCCTTCAAAACCTTTCTGACTCAGTCCTCAAAAAAGAAACTTGCTCAAAGAAGTACAGAGACACGGGTACACCATCCATGGCAGCCAGGAATTCATCCAAGTTGACCTGGTCTCTTTACCAGAGGCAAGAAAGACACACTTCGTTTGTGAATCGTTATCATTTCAAAACCTAATTAGCTCACAGTTATAAATAATAGAAGTATACTTCGATAGCCTGATTTCTCACCTAGTAGCTCCCTCTAAATCTAATGGGCACTCAATAGTAAAAAATAAGATAAAGGTTCCATGATTAGCTTTTGAAACAAGAATATACAGGCTGAACCCATTTGTAAAAACTGTGTCTTAAACATGTGGCAATAGTCTTCAAAGGTACTCTTAAAAATGTACGTGAACTTAAAACAACAGTTGCAGAAAAAAAAAGCATATTGTAAAAAATAATAGTTAAAGATATTTCAGACAGAGCTGTCACTCCTGAGTTGACTATGCTCCTTCACCTCCATATAGTCTATTCAGAATGAAGTGTCTTTTACGGGGGAGGGACAACAGGCCCTCCTTAAAAGACAAAAATGAAAGAGCCAGACAAATCTGCCTTCCCCCACCCCCACTATAAAACCATTAGCACACTGGATGAAGTACCTGGGGAAGTAGCAGAACATCTTTCATCAGTTCAGCAGCTTCCTCAACCATGTCTCTCACCATGAGGTAGGAATTTCTCATGTTTTGTTGTAATGCAAGCCACTGGTAGGGATACTGTAAATGCACTTGCTTTCCCCCCTGAGGAAGGGAGGATGGTTTGGATGGCTTCTTAAGCTCTTTTCTAAGAGCGTATACCTTCTAACAAAATACTATCAAGACCATTAACTCTCACTGAAATATTATCCTCCCTGCTCTCCTCATTTCTCCTAGACTCTCCCAGAATTCCTCTGTCTTCACAAATTGCCCACTAAATGCAGTCTAGTTCAAATCCCTGCATTAATATTCAGTGGTTTACCTTCACCTTTAGCTACCACCACCACTTCTCAGTCAAAATTTATCAAACACATCTATCTTCACTAGGACGCAACTGGGAAGAACTCGAATGTGGGCAGCAGGATAGGTCTACAAGCTTGCTGTAGTATCAGGAGCTCACAAGCGCACAAGATAAAAAAAGAAAAACAACCAAAAAGAAATGACGACAAGACCCATCATCTTCTGAATTAACTATGGGACTCATTGTTAGAACTTGAGCAATAAGAAATTTTTGAAGAAATTCACATCCAAGGAAGGCACCTACACATATAAACTAAGTATAAACTAATCAAGGTATTAAACTAATCAAGGTATTTCTCTGACAGACTGAAAAGAAAGATAGAGAAAACTATGATGTTATTTTTATTGCTCTTTGAAATTCTTTGGAAAAAGCCAAGTACCTTATTTAAACAGACAAATTACATAGCTGGATAGAGAGATTAGCCACACAAGACTAATACTGAAATGGTTCAGAACTGAATATCCAAACCAGTTAGTAAATCCTCTCACTATAATCTTGCTAGTTTTAAGAATTTATTCCTATCTACTAATTTAAACATTTACTTTTACTTGAACCATTTCAAAAGATAAAAGACTGCATCTAACAGTTCTCATGAGCTGATACAGAACTGGTATGCATCACCTGTAAATATGTAAATATTATTTGAATCTTTTTCAAACAATCTAGATAGCATTGAACAAAAAAGAAAACCTCTGTAACATTAGACATTTGATAACTTATCCCTTATCTGCTTGATGTGATATTTAAGAAAACACATTTTTAGAAGTTGGTAATGTATTCTGACTTTACCAATGGTGCTTCTTGTACCCCAAAACCTCAGCAAAATAATTAAGAGAAGAAGGAAGAAAATTGAAAGACTTTAATAACATCTCCCAAAGCAATAATTTAAAAAAAATATCCCTATTTCACTATTACAAAATTAAATAAGACTAATATTTTATTTGAAAAATACCACCTAACTTATTTTCCTCAACCTCTTTAAGAAAGATATGCCAACAATTGCGGAGTTCACTGTGGACTTCAAAGTTGCTATCAATCTCTATACAGCAAGCATTCAGATACTGCAGTGATGGGCAGCAGCATAAAGCCCTAAGAGAGAGAGAAAAATAGATAAAATGCCCTCAGGAACAAACTGCTTTCCAGGAAAACTTACTAAACCAAGGCGTAAATTGAAACAGTATTATTTTTCCATGTAGTGGCAGTTTTTCATCTCTTAACTTTCTATTGTTTGCAATATGCTCAGAAAATGAAATTTCTTTCCTAAAGGCCAAGTTCTTCCATTCCTCTTCCTGCCAGATAATTCTTCCTTGCGTATGCAGTGCTGTGGTTTCAGCAGAGCTACTCAGGAGGTGACATGGAGCTGTGAGCAGAATGGGGTCCAAAGGGAGAGCACCTCACAAGTTATCAGTCTCCCAACACTGAGGCATCCCATTTGTCAGTAAATCACTTCTACCAACAACAACGGAAAGAAAATTAACACAACTAAACAAGTTAGGCACAGGTTTTTCCTCTAGATGCCTGCTTTGGATATTCCAACTGTTAATGCTGAGTAAGCAACAGATACAGCAGCACTCAACAGCAACATGGAACATAAACCCAGAATTTCAAAATACATGTCTAATTTTAAAAAGTCAATCATCATTAGCTGAGTGTTAACTCCAAAACCTCAGCATATAAAGTCAAGAAATACTCCTACACTTAAACCTAGTAAGGCTGACTGATACATCCTGAACTTTTTAGATGACCGAATTCTGCTTTTTTTGTGTGACTTTTGAACTTTTTAATTATACTTGGGTTAGACATTCAAGCTTTTCTCTACAATCCAGAGGGATCTACAAATTTGTACAGATAAAAACACACATATTGAAAATTTAGATCCTTTTGAACTAATGTATGTTTGGGAATAATAAATTCTTGCCATTTAATATAATTATAAGAGTGGGTAATGAATCAAAGCAGTGAGCATTTTTCAAAATACACATTTTCTAAAAATAAACTCCACATAACTGCAGAGAAGTTTGTCACGTTTCACCTTGTTGAAGCAAATAATCGTTTCCTGACAGCCCTTGCATCCCAAACACTACTAGATCTTAAAAAAATTAAAAGATATAAGGGAAGAAATTATGTCCATTCTCATTATCCAATCTAAGTTGCCAAAGGCAAACAAACAATAAAGTTACTGAAATCATTAACATTATGGTGCTAACAATATGAACTGTTACCTGTAAAAGATACGGAAGTATTTGCTCTTGGAAATACATTTTATCACTGCTGTAAAAAAAAAGTTCTTCCCTTGGTCTCCCAACCCCCTTTTTTTACCCCCTAAGAACAATAGAAAAAGTGAGCAAAGATTTCCCTGTCAGCTTGTAAATGTTATTTAAAAAAAAAAAAAAAAAAGGAAACATTTAAGCCCTAAGGAGCTCCTGGTCTTCAAAAACGCAAAGTATGTATGGTTCTAGTTGAAGTTAATAGGAGCTGCAGGTGACCAGCACTTCTGACTCCGAGGCCCCAAGCTACTGTACAAAGCACTGTCCCTTTGAAATTTCAGCCTAACATTTATCAGCAAGCAACTTGCTGAACTGCAAGACATATACATCCCTTTCCCCCCCCCAGTATTTACTTTTTAAAAAAGCATGGAACGGTTGTGGGAAAGACGGCTCTCCTGCAATGTTACAGCAAGATGGGAAGCAAATATGAGAAAATACCAACTCTAATCCTTCCCCAGAGTGAGCCCTCAGCATGAGCCCCCAGCCATCGCACACCATGTTTCTAGAGCTCTGATCTGCTGGGCAGATATTTGCTGTCTCACACTGACCTCGGCTGCTTTGCTCTTTTGTACAGTTCCATTTCATTCCCCATGAAGCCAACCAGCAACATCAGCTAAGACTTTATTTTTGAAGTGCCAGCACACTGACACTCCTTTGTTTTGCTGCCACTGCCAGACAGGAGCACATGGGACAGTGGCCACGAAACAGCAAAGATGGAGAAATTAAAGCCCAGACAAGCATAAAGATAGGTGTGAACTGAACACATGCAACCCTAAAAATTAGGAAAGAAAATGAAAAAAAAAATAGCAATGCATGAATTGGGAAGGTGGAGTGACTCATTCACAAGGTGATGGAGTAGCACACAGTATACGGGTATACAAGAGACTAGTTACCACCTACCATCCAGGTCCTGGCACTGCTCTGCAACGCAACCTCCCACCAGGCACTCCACTGCTCTCTGTTTCTATTCCTACCCACTTTTGTGAGCCTGACTTATTTACATTGCTCATAAACTCTTGCAAGCAGGGACTCTCTCTTACCCTGGTTTTGTATGCAGCTCAGCACAAGAGAACTGCATGGTTAGAGACAGTCTACTGCCTCTAAAACATCTCAAAAAAAAAAAAAAAAAAAAAAGAGGGGAAGAGTATGACCAGCTTAAGAAATACAATTGCAATATCTACATTAAAAAAAAAAAAAAAAGCTGTGATGGTCAAACGGCAGAACAAGCATTATGACATAAGGAATAGGTGAAAGAAAAATGAGAACCAGAAGAGCTCCTAAAATGATGTGAAAAAGCAAAAAGGCGGGGGGGAGAGAGGGGGAAGCCAAAACTAAGAGAAAATGGTAAAGAGGCTAAATCGCAAAAGATGAACAAATTATAGAATAAAATAAGGCTTCTGTCTTTCCTTCTATTCATTTCATGCTAATGGTGACAAACCTCATGCCTCAGCCTTTTCAAAGTCTGCCCTTGTCACCTCAGCATCAGATCACCTCTTTGCCACTCAGGCTGTTTAAAAAGAAGGCACAAATTTACCTGACAATCTCTCCTGAGAGCAAATGAGAATGCAGGAAAGAGGAGGAAGGAAATAAAATCCACATATCTCTACTTCAGAATAGCTGACTAGCACAGAAAGTCACCCAATTGAAGGTTAAGAAATAATAAACAACTAATAATTTACTCCCTTGCTAAAAGGCCAGGAGAAATGAAGCATAAATACAGACTACTTCATCAGCTGTTGTTGGAGCATGGCAGTCATACTTCATTCCTCAACATGCATTGTAAAATCACAATCTATACCTTTCTGACCATTGGCACAGTTCCTTTTTCTGCTTTAAAAACACCAGTAATCCACCTTTGTTTATAGTGTTTTCACACATTTAAAACAAAACCCTTGGGATACAAGAAATTATCAGCATCAGAAATATCCATTTTTTCCCATCCACAATGTACCTTTGAGTCAAACAAGATGTCATTTTTAAAAACACAACTACTTCCAACACAATACTAAGGGAAACACATAGGATAATGTTACAAGCCAACATGAGAGGAATAAAAAAAAAAAAAAAGTAGTGACAACAAAAATCTGAAATAAGTCCTGGCAAGACACACAACGTCAGGCATGAGAAAACCAAAGCCAGTTGGGTCTGATGAAATCTGTATCTATCAACTACTATTTAGCTAACACCTACCCATAAATAACTTCTTGCTGATTAAGAGGGTGCTGCAGATTGGAAAAATTATCCTGAAGGACTTGAATGCAGACCAGTCCTTCCATGATGTTGATCAAATCATGGCAATCATTCAAAATAGCCTGACAGGAGGCTCTACAAAAATTTAGGCCAAGCACTGTCTGAATCTCTACAACAGTGCAAGCTGGGCCCTCATCTGCCCGTCATATCACCAGTCACACCGCGAACATCCTTTTCACCTGGGCATCTTAATAGGATGACAGACAACCACCTTCCCCAACACTAAAACAATGGGGAATTCCACTCCTCCAGGAACTGTGTCCTTTTACCCTACTCCATTTTTTCTCTTCCCCAACAGAAAGGCTCAAGGGCTGGAAGGCGTAACGCTGAACCATCTAGGCTGGTTTAAGGTGCTCACTTCAGGCGAGTGATTTTTCAAGATGCTCTGTAATTCTGAAGGCATCATCTGAGAGTTCGATTAGGTCTGGCTTCAAATGTTTGCAAGACCTTTATCTGTTGGGATTGTGGGTACTCAGCACTTCTGGATAACCAGAGATTAACGCTACACCTTCTGTAAATGCTTTCCCTTTATTTTCCCAGCTTTGTCTCTACTCATACCACTCACATGCTATTTTTGCTCATAAAGCAGCAACAACAGACCCCACCTCCAGGTTCTGCCCAAAAAGAGAAGGTGTGGATGCTTCACAAGTCTATCCCCAAACTCCCAATAATCTGGTATAGGCTTCTGGAGACTGAGGCCATTATTTCCATGCAGCCATTACATGAGCAAATAAGGTGTTTAAGGCACCTCTTAGAATGGGCTCTGAAGATTAGTTAATGTTTATACAGCCCACTGAAAACTGAAATGACTGCTACATGTTAAGTATTACCATCACCAGGGATCCATTTAAGTAAAAGCAGGGCAGAAAGTAAAGGAAACAAAACATTTCTTCTGTCCGCGCAATTATTGCCAGACTTATGCATGCTAAAATCACCCAATAACCCATCTAACAGAGTAAATGAATGTTTATGCTATTAAGTTTAGACAATCTTATGCTGAAAGCTTTTCAAACTACAGGAAATTGCACATTGTGCAGGGACAACTGTATACAATTACAGTAATTTTGTAAAATGGCAGAGATACAAAGCAGAAACTGAGTGTCCGTCAAGGCTTCGTAATCACAGAGATAACAATTTTTGTCCTGGAGGGCCAGTAGTCTACAGCTTTCTCACAGCTGTTTCTAGAGATGGGAATTGTAAACATAGTTTCAAAATCCAAGATGACTGAGTGCATTGCACACCTGTATCTTCAAGGAACGACAGAGAGGTGGGATCAGCACAAACCACTGCTGCCATCCTTGAGTCACCATACACCAGCCAGATTTATTATTATCCCATCTTGCACCACCAGCCAGCATCCACAGTAGAAGCGCCACTGAAAAGGACATTTTTGCTGGAAATATTTGGATCAACCCCAGTGTTTCTTGATGATGCAAAAGCTCCAAAGAGAAATAAAGAGCACAAACACAAAATCCAGCAAGTGTGATGCTCTCCCAGGCAGAAAGCTCCCAGATGCTTTGCTAAAAGCCAAGCAATATGTCTGCTTTATGCCTCTTTTCATGAAGGCCTGTTTAACAGTACTTAGTGCAGCTCTACTTTAACACAATAAACATCGTCTTAATGCAGTCTAGGTAAAGCATTCAGCTTACCAAGTCCTACTGCATGTTTTGTCAAACATCTGAAGGACTGCAGTGCCTCTGACTTTTTTTTCTGATCTCTTTCAGGTACAGAGCAGTATTAAAGGTAGTTTTCACAAATGCAAAGCCAAGCAGGTACTTGTAAAAGAGATATCTGTCCTATTCTTTACCTTTACATTGTACCATTCACAGCTCTTTTCATCATCAGTTTCCCTTCTGCTAAACAGTTTCAGAAGTGTCATTTGCACACAAAATGAGTATACATTATACTGTTCAGTTACATACGGTAGATTATCGGTTTGTGCGTATCAGCTAAGCAGAACATTGACAGCTGTGTAGACACATCTCAACTGATACTAAAAGAAGTCTTGCTGGCAGTTTTGATCTTAAATAAATACAGTGAAAAACTTACCTCTAATTAGGCTGAAAGGCAGATATAATTTTCTGTAATGAACACTAAATGAATGCTGCTGATAACACCATCTCTGCAAAATATCTTGTTTGGTTTGTCTTAAAAATATAACATTTTCAATACTTCAATATTCTTACTTATGAGCAATATGTCCCTACTGTATGTGTGTGCACAAAAAATTGAATTTTGTATTTTAAGCTGTGTGTTATGCTTCATTAATATAGCCATATTAGCCAAGCTCCGAGTGACCTAATTAATTTTTAATATTTCACAGTTTGTTAAAAGCTGAAATGAGAGATCACTAACACAGCTCTGACATCCCCTGTTATGAATCAAGAGATGTAGGGAAAAGGTCATGTACTTACTGACTGGCACCAAACAAAATTCATCACTATAAAATGAGAGAACAGAAATGAAGACTGTATTTCCCATTATGCTTCTCCCTTCATAAGAGCATTCATCAACTTACATTCTGCTTGTTGATATCGTGTATTTATATGCATGTCCCCCAATAAAAGGTCAGAGAGATGTGAGAAAGAGAAGAAATAAAGATTGAAGTCTTTGTCTAAACAAGAACACTTTAGAGCAAACTCAGCAGCAACAGTCTTTGAAGACCAAAAGGAGAAACAATTCCCAACCACATAAAGAAACTAACAAGTCCCTTATATGGCTAAGAATTGCAATGACATTTTTTTCCACAGCTGGAAAAATTAGAACAAGAGGGAAAAATAGAGCAAACTTTAAACAGGCAGTTCTCTGAGCACAAGGGAATTCATGCAGGCACATCATTTCAGCTTTAAGAACTGCCAAATACTTTCTTCTTTAAAGGGAAGGAGGACATTACTCCAGGTGAATCCCTGAAATCTAGATTTTAACTCTCCTGCTGTAACTATGGATACCTAGCTTTAAAAACCTTTTGTGAGGTAGCGGTACACCAGGCTCCCTTATCTCCTCCTCTAGTGAAACGCCTCCATCTGAAGTCCCCTAATCTCCCAGGTCACCAACGTGCCACCGTCAAGGTTTTGCCAGCTCTGGCACTGTGTGTCTGGAACAGCCCCCTGCCCTATCTACTGCATCTTCAAGCTGCCTCTCACCCTCCAGCAACCCAGGGGTGAAGGTTGACAGCTTCTTACCCAGGAAGGCAACTAGATTGTATCATACATTGTTTCAAAGAGCCAGACTGTTTCTCGCAGGCGAGTCAATGGGGACCGGATGGTTGATCCAGCCCTGCCGCCTCCCATTGGCGTGAGGCTGCACGCAGAAAGGCTGGGCTCTTGTGCAGCGTCGATACTGAACTTTGAATGGCTCGGCCTGGCTGGTCTCTAAATATAGCTGGGCAGAGGAAGGGCTGTGAAAGGGGGTAGGGAAGGGAGTGGGACAGAAGCCAAATGAGCAATCTGTTAAGTAAAACAGCATCATGCTGGTCTGCCCGTAAGACTTTCCCACTCCTCTCTGCCATGCTCTGCAGTGGAGTATTTAAGGGCAGCTTCGGCGTTTAGTCCATTAATGCAAACTCACAGAATAAGAACAAACTGCTGCATGATTTATGCTTGGGGAAAGGGGTATACAAATCTGTTCAACATCTCTTCTTCTTGAATAAATTTGAATCACACAGGAGTGACATCACTTCCACTACATGACAGCCCATAAATCATCATCATCCACATGGTACCATCCATAAAACATGTGTCATGGAGACACCAATGAGGAACAAAATATCAGAGAGCTTTACATCGTAAACATGCAATCTTATGTATCTTCAGGCTTCTACTATGATCTATATAAGTCAGGTGGTTTATTTCATTCATTTGCATCTGAATGTAGTCGATACAGTTAACAGAAGAACCCTTACAGAAAATCTGTCCAAGCAATTTCATCTGCATAAATTTATCACAAATAAAACACTTTAAAATGTAAATATTTACTTTTTAAAAAATTACCATGTTTGATACTGAAGTTGACTTCACAACAAATAACCAGAGAAGGAATTTATTCCCACTGTGGTTGCAAGCAGGCATGGAAACTAACAAGGAAGACATGAAGAAAGAGAAAAAAAAGTCTTTGCATCCAAAAGTAGAAAAAACAGCCTTTTTCTCCTATTTGACAGTGTCAGGACTGAAAAGTCTTTCAACTAATGAAAACTTCTAGGAAAAGAGATTAGGCTTTGATATAAACCAACAAAATCAAAAAGACAGTATGGCTGAGGAATTCAACAGGAGCCTCCAACCTGCAGACGGACAAGCAATCCTTGTTTCCCTTCTCCATTTAGAAACACTGTATCCTCAGAAAAGACCTAGACAGAAAACTGACTTGTTTCAATTTTTAAAGAGGCTACACAGTGTCTTTATCTTAAGAATTATATACATAAAAGCAAAACCGGTTCTCTGCTCTACCCTTTATTTTTCATTAATCAACCACACTTACATTGTCACAGAAATTGCTAATCTTCATTACATCATTACAGGCACTGAGGTCTGTGCAAGACATCTCCTATGGCAATTAGACTTCCACTACGTATAAACCATATCTCAACTCTGGCAGAGAAAGAAACAGACAGAAATACAGAGCATCTGGTTTTTGCTGCTCCTCATTCTCTAAAATTATAAATCAGAATAAATAATGTTAAATAGAAATTATAACTATAGAAAACCTAAAATGCTGTTACATGTCAAATAAAGTATGTCCCCACCCACAAGTATGATGTAGGATAATTATGATAAATAGTTCTTGTTTCTTTTGTAATCTATATTTTTTTTTTTAACCTGCATATTGTTCAGTTGTCCCGCTTTTGCCATGGAGAACAGTATGTGCTTTGAGGGCCTGATTCTGCATTATGGAAGACAACTGAAGCCCTTTCATTGATTTTTCAAGGGAAGTAAAACTGATCCCTCTCCCTGCAAATTCTATTAAATAATATTATTATTAATCAGATACTTAAAATATTGGTATGTCATTGTGCATCAGTAGATGCTATTCTCAGGCTGATACCCTGCACATTTAGAGTTGTGATCTGTATAGAAGTGTTTACTTCTAAACTTCCCTGCATCACTCAATCTTGTTCATAGGAGTGGGAAAGCAATTGCAAAACATCACTGCACAAACATTCACAATATAGTCTGTCACAATATGTGAGTAAATCACTGTTCTCTGATTCCCTTCTCTGCCCATCTGCAGTCTTTGGTATGGAACAACTATATCATAAAAGCTCTTATTCACACATGCTTTTGATATTACACTATTTAATCGCATACAGCTGTAGCTGATGAGACTGTTACAAAACACAATTTTAATGCAGCACTGGAAGCAAGTTCTGGAGACACATCAACCGTTTTCCTCTACATAAAATTTCTAACATTAAAAGACTTTTCTTCAAGAAAAACAAAACAGAAAATAATAATAAAAACAGCTCACTCATTTTTAAAAAATCTGCTTCTCTTCCTGGACACTCCAGAATAGGCTTGTTTGCAAGTGAACTCAAAGTCCCTGTCTGGAGTATAGATAGTGACAAACTGACTTCCCCCCCCCCCCCCCCCCCCCCCCCCCCCCCACCCACAACCCCCCCCCCCCCCCCCCCCCCCCCCCCCCCCCCCCCAAAAGGCTACCTCAATTCTAAATCAAGTAATTCAAATCAAATTTGTGGCCAGGCTTTCATTTTCGGGTCAAATTTTGTGTGCAGGTGGTTCTCATTTAGTTCAATATGATCCCAAAGAATGCAGCAGAGGACTGAATTTGGCCTCTACCAGCTAGCCTAAATATGTGATGTGGTTCTGTCTTTACACTGTATTGGAAAGAGATACTGTACTTCTTTAGTTTATGAGTCTGCTTATTATCAGTCTTGGGGAAAGAAAAGATGGTTAAATTTAGATTTCCACAGAATGTTTTGATTTAAGCAAAATAATTCAGTGACCACCAGTTTGGAACATCTTTCTGGTGTCATAAGTGAGCAGTAAGCAGATTCAAAAAATCTGTGCACGTACGCTTAATTGATTGAAGCAGAGAACAAAGAGAATATCAGCCTTCCAGGTTTAGATGAGGATCAGGTGGTATCAAGCTGAAAAGAAACAGGGGACTTTGTTTTGATTTAAGCAAAATTCTGGGAACCTCCACGGTTCCAAATGCTCTGCATTGCCCTAAAATGCAGGAGGCAAAACTGCCAACAAAGGCACTTGTTACATCCTTTTGCTCATTCATTTGTTCAGTTGGTATGTGAAATTTCCCATGTTTCCCATCTTTGAACAAATTCCCTCAAAAACAATATTCTTCTTTAGCATTCAATAAATGTGAACCAGAGCAATGCAAGTAACATTGGGCCATGGCACTTGTGTAGGGCTTGACATCGCATCACTTCAACAGGAAAATCCATCACCTCAAAAGGAACATCTAGTGATTTAAGACCAACAGGAAATAAATAAAATAAAATAAATAAATAAAGGCAGGCATAAGGGAAAGCAGCACACTAAAAATGTAAGAACGATTGGCAGTGCCATCAGCAAACTGTAGCTCTGGGAGGATTAGCACTTGCTGTCAGAGATTCCTCTCTTACTCCTGTCCGAACACTTGGCAGTTTGTGCTGCTGCCTGGCTGAATCTCTCCCTTCACACTTCTGCCCTGGAGGGTTAGAAAATTCCAGCCTGCTCACACCTCTCACTTCAGGGGCTTTTGCAGGCGGAAAATTAATATTCCACTGTGTTTGGCCCTCTGATCACCCACTTTGGCTAATATAGAATTAATCTGACAAGCTTGCCTCAGAAAATCTACTGAAGAAGGAGCCCAGGCACTGAGGAGAATACATTGCTCTCCTATAACACAGCCAGGAGTGCTGTACCACAGGGTGGCCAAGTAAATTATTTTCAATAAATAATTTATTTTCAGGGGCGGGGCAGGGGGGAAGCCATTTCAACTGGAAGAGGTTCTTCAATGTGAATTGGATTTGGCACGTTTGGGTTGGCACAAAAAACGGGGAAAACATTCAAAAATTACAAATTGGCTCATCTAAGTCTTTCTGAACTGCCCTGATAAAGAGGGTCTACATTTATGAAGGAAATTTGGAACAATTCACAAATCAGAGGAGGCATATGTCTTACTGGATAGGATAATGTTATCCAATATAGGAAGCCTCATTCAGTGTGTGATCCTAAAATCTGTCCTTTGACGTTCCAGAGCACATAACCAACCTACCAAACACATGAGCTTTTCTGTGGAAAGCTGTTCTGCTTTGCATGACAAGCTGGAGCCACCAGTGCTGGAGTCAGAGTGACCTTTCTCTCCCAACTATCTGCACTATAATCTTTTAGTCTTTTTCATCACCCAATCCACATTTATTTCAAAAGACCCAATTGCAATGGGACAGAAAAATAAGGCCTGTTTCAAGGGCCCTATTATTTAGTTATTAGAATTCAATTCCCTAGTTGAAAGTCCTAACCTAGATCCCAGATCTGGTGAGTTAGATGCAGAATTATCTGAATGCACACATCCCACCTTCCCCACCATCACTAGAATTTGGATATAAAGGTGAGTAAACTATTTTTCCCTCTGATCTGTGGGATTTTTTTCCACTTTGGATGAATGGCAGCCCAGCTCCCACGTGAGTGGTGGAGATTTCCTCCATTCAGACATTGCTCATGCAATTGCATTCCTGTCTCTCAGTTGCATTGAGCTCTGGGTTGAAGTACAAAAGATGGGCACCTCCACGGGCTGTGCTTCCCAATGGAAGAGGATGTGGCTGCTCTGCACTGTGTGGCTCTCAAAAGAAAAGCTTTGTAGGACTAGTTCCCCAAAAGGTTGTCTTCCAACTGCTTTGTTCTTTCTTTCTTCTTTTCCTTTAATGAATGGAATCAAAATAGTTGCCTCATTACCCTACCAAGTTAGAAACTGAGAATAGGGAAACCACCCTAATGAAAGTGAGCAGCTTTGAAAGCTGCTTTTGGCTTTGGACTACTATTATACCTCTTAAGGAGCTAAATAATTTTGTCTCTGAAGGATAAAGTTTATAATAAAATAGGCTATATATAGCAGAGTTTTATACTTGAATGAGAAACACTGTCTCTTTTCTGTGACAGGGATTATCTTTGGCTGATACTATCTGGTTCATGTAAAATAAATCTGAGATCACAGTGTGCATACTTTAAGCTATCAAATTTCCTCTTTTGTTAGTATTAATGTCATTATCAGGCTCCTCATGCATTTGACATCGGAGCATTTAAAAAAAGGAAGCTGCATCTAAGTGTTCCTGTGTGTGGAAAAAGTAGAGAAAGAATTATTTCCTCCCGTCATATATTTATTATATCACGATTCCTCTTTCTGTCTTCTGTCTGCTTTAACTGCCAAACTGTCTGATATTTTATGTATTTTCCATTCTTCACATTTATTAAAAAAGAAAATCTCACCTGTTCAAAGTTACATTGTCCACTCCTCAGTCTTAATACAACTAGTTAAAATGCTACATAGAATATTTTAAAATCATGGTCAATTCAGTGTTTCCAGTTTTTAAAATGTTGCTATAAATGTAGGCTCTCTAAATTCACATTTAGTTACAGAGAGAGGCATTTTGCATAGACGAATGGAAATCTTCAGGAATATTGGTGTGTTTCAGTGTAAGTTCAGATGAAATCAGGTATAAAATCTGGACATGTAATTTTTATAAAGAACCTTTTCTGATCTGAGGCCAAAGCATGCAAGCAGAAAACGCAGGCTGTAATGCACATTCAGAGCACCTGCTCCCTGCATCCATGGGGACTTCCCTGCAATAACACCTTAACTCCTGTTGCACATGGCAGAACCTTAAGACACTCCTTTACACAGGGGAAAGAAAGAGGCAGGCTCTTGCAAGTTCTGAGCACTTGAGACCTGAACAGTTTTGTGGATTTTGAGCAAAGGGGAGATTCAGGCTGTGTTTTTGTGGAGATTCTAGAAACAGCTTCATGAGCACCTCTCACTGAAATTACAAGAATCTGAACGCACGACATCAACTCTACTCCAAAATCTCCCAAGATTCACCAAACACACTCCCTCCTCCTCGGTGCTAAGCCGCTGGTAAGATGGAGGCCCACCTTATCTGTGTCACCTGTGAGTGGGATGTACCCAGCGCAGGGCTGCTCTGAGCCTCCTACCTGGCTTCTGAAGCCGCCTGGAGAAGTGGTGTCACCTGGGTCCCCTGTGGCTGATTGCAGCAGTTCTGCCCTCCTAGCTCTGGGACTGTGCAGAACAACAGAGGTGCCAATGGTACAGAAGCAGCTGCTGAAGACCCTTTCCTCGACAGAGAGTGGATGACTTAACCCATCAAAAAAAGGTCTCACAGCATTTTGCAGGTGCTTTGCTTTCTTCAAAGAATGTATAGACAGCCTGTAGGGAAACCACGCTGACAGTCTAAGGCATATCCTTATTACTGTCCCCACCACAGAAAATTATTTTTAAATAATTTAATTTAATTATTTTAATAAATATTTAATAAAATTAATTTAATAAAAAATTAATAAAAATTACATTTTTAAAGCAAGCTACTTGCAGGGATTTGGGCTCCAAATGAACATTTAAAGAAAGACAGGGGAGATGGTAACTTCTGGCAGGGGCGATACTGAAAAATCAGGCCTGTGCTAAGCACCTAGCATATGTCAGCTGCTGAAATCTTTGAATCTCATTTTCAGTGACATTATTATAGATCGCTAAAAATATCTATGGATTTGTATAATACAGACATTTATAGAAAGACTATGTGCATTGCCATCAGGTGCTTGAAATTAACCCATGTCTTAGTCCACAGGGTTGGGGTTTTTTTCAATCATCCATGGCTGCATGTTATGAGGGAAATTACAGAAGAAAAAACTGAGGACATTAATTTCCACTTACTTATTATTAAGGATAATCAGGATTCTTACAAGCCTTACACTAAAATTCAATGTGCTCTATTTGGTTTTGGTAATCTTCCAGTGACCCTTTCTTGAATGGAAATAAAATTTCAACAAGAAATCAAAACTGTTATTAAAAGGGCTAAAAATATACTGCATTTTCTCTAGGCTACAGCATAACCTGATGTACTTTATTTAGCATTTTAATATCAGGGATTCTAAAATTTTGTTTGTAAAAGGCAATCCTGGCACTTCTATTTTAAGCCAAAAAGTGGTAAATATTTATATATTATCAGACAGTTCCGCTTATAGAATGAAGAAGAACTTTAAAGTCTCTTTAACAGTCTTTCTGAGAATAAGTTTGTTGAAAGAATCTCATCTCCATATCTGCACCAGAAAAAAACTGCTGATCAGTCCATTAGAATGAAGGCTTGGAGTCTACTCTTGGAACTCTAGTAAACTAACAAAATATGTAAGTCCCAGAAATAACTACCCTATGATCTGGATCCTCTCTTTTTCCTTTTTCTCCTTCTTTGGTCAAATACTGCCTAAGAAAACCCCAAGATCCTCAACTGGTCATTGCTGACTTGATACCAGAAGAGATAAGTTCTCATTGACCTCAGTATAATAAAACTTATCGAGATTTTTAAACATCCTGTATATGTACAGATATACACTGATATAAATTGTTCAGTGAACTAGCTTTGTTTCCTCATGTGCTCCCACTTCACACGTGCCTCCACAATCCCATGAGATGTCCCCCGGCTCTTGGTCAGGAAAGCCACAGCACATACTGTCCTGCAGCCAGCAGTGTGTGGAAAATGGCCACCTGCAATCCCTTCATACATTACAGAGCTGAATTATAATGGTTTTTCCCTCAGTCACAGCCCTTATTTGGGTCTCTCTTGCTTCTGCAGCCATCAGTTTCCACAATATCTGTAGGAAGTTAGGGTTTCTGGGACCTCCTGCTTGTTACTGTTGGTTGTCACATAGCAACCAGTTCCAAAGTTATTACAGAGGAGGAATGAACAAGACATATGGGCATACTCTTCACCATGTGATGGCCTAAGCGTCATTCCTCTCAGAAACCAAGCTGAACTCATGCACATACATGTATATATTTAAGTTAGGGAAAACACTGAGGGAGTTATCTCAATTTAGAGATTATAAAAACAGCTGAAGGACAGTTCCAAAAGAAAACCAGGGGATTTTATGTAAATTTTTTTTCAACCACCTCACAGTTTCAGCAAGGTAGTCACATAGTTTCTCATTTCAGTTACATCAGAGTGTAGCACATGCAAAGCATGGATTCAGGCAGTTCAAGGTCCTAATTCAAGCTAACAGTAGCCTTGTGGTGGGACACTGTTGTTTCCCACTAATGCACACCTTCCAATCTTACTATTTGTCTTAAAAGTGTGGCTACACCAGACTCAAACCAACTTGTGAAGTCCAAACTGCTTTTTGGAACACTATCAAATTATGTGAAACAATAAACCCATGAAACCATTTAAAAACAAATAAATCACATTGTCATCCAATGAGTTAAAGATAGGAATGAATGTTTAGTTTGGAGAAGAGACTGAGGGAAGATCTCATTGCCGTCTACAACTACCTGAAAGAAGGTTGTAGAGAGGTTAGGTGTTGACCTCTTCTCCCAAGTGAATAGAGACAGGACCAGAGGAAATGGTCTAAAGTTGTGGCAGGGGAGGTTTAGATTAGATATTAGGAAGAATTACTTTACTGAGAGAGTGGTCAGGCACTGTAACAGTCTGCCCAGGGAGGTGGTAGAGTTGCCATCCCTGTAGGTATTTAAGAAATGTGTAGACATGGCTCTTCAGGGCATGCACTAGTGTCTAAGATTATTGGGGTGTGGTGGGGTGTTATGTATGTGGTGTTTGTGTGGGGTTTGGTTGGTGGGTGTTTTTTTTGTGTGTGTGTTTTGTTGGGTTTTTTTGGGGGTTGTTTTGTTTGGTTTGTTTGTTTGGGGTTTTTTTATGTGGTTGGACTCAATGATGTCAGAGGTCCCTTCCAAAAACGGAGATTCTGTGTGATTCTGTGAATCCTAAGAAGGATTTTGCTCTTTGACAACTCTGGAAAAATAACCTTAGATTTTTATAGGAACTATATAACTGTATGATTAACCTTTTTTTTGGTATATATATATATATATATATACACATTTTTTTGTATATATATACACAAATATATATACAAAATATATATGGTGCCCTTGGACCAACTCTTGCATGGCTGAAACAACAACAAAAGATCCTTTAAAACTCACGGAAGTGCTTGTATGAGTACAGAAGGAAAGCTTGGGCCCACAGCCTTTCCTTCAGGGGAAGGCCGATACATTAGTAAGAGCTGCCTTCGCAAATGTGTAGTGGGGTGTTTAGATTTCCATAAAAGATACTCTGAAGCATGGCAGAGTGCCCCAAAGTGGCAGAATACCTGCTAGCCAGAGAGCCTGGGTTCCCGTCTCTCCCGCTCAAGCGCCTCTGTTATGTAACAGGAGAAGGGAATGTTCCTCTCTTTTTGGCAAAGGACGCTGAACCCGGCAATTTGTCTTGATGGGACTGAGCAGAGTGCATGAAACCAAGTGAGTTATTACGGCCTGCGGTTTCAGGAACGGGTTTAAAGATAGCCTCCAAATTATCAAAATTTACATAAAGAAAGACATCTGACTATGGCCATGAAATACTTCTACCAAGTTTGGAAAGCAAAACTCAAGCAATGAATGGTCTATGTCATAAATCAATTTTTTGGCTGCGTGAACAGGCCAGCGAAGAAAGAACATTGAATAAGCAAAGGTTTTAATATTCTGACAATTATAAACAGTCCTTTGTTTTTCTTTTTCTCTAACATGCACATGGGTGTGGGCTGGGGAAGCCATATATTCATAAAACATCTGGTGTTCAGCTTGTTGTTATAATCAATCAGTCTTTTTATTTTATTTTTCCAACACTGTGGAAAAAAAGGGACTCGGACCTCTTAATTAAAGAACCAAAACCTCCTCCTTCTGGATACAAAGGCTGCGGGACCTGGCTCACAGTCTATTATTTGCAAGATTTGCCTTAGAGGAGAGAATCCTCATGGTTGGAAAGAGCAGTTTCTTGGGGTTTAATATATTCTGGTAAAAGCTGCTGAATTGATGGAAGACAGTCTCCAGGGCAATTGTTTACAGGACAGAAAATGGCAATGCTGACTCACACTTTTTACACACTTATAGTCATTACTCCTGATTTAGAGGGGCAATACATAATGGGAAAATGATATTTTAGCTTTTAGACCCTATACTTACAAACATAATAATAACACAAGCATTCATAGTAGTATAAATGTACGTAGTAGAGTATTAAGCATACATAGTAACACTTCCACAGAAATGCTTCCTAGCTCCCATCATTCACAATACGACGTTACAGCTTCCCCAGATGATTTAAAACCAGTTAGCACTAAGTTTGAAACTTCATTCAGCAACTAAAGTCACCACATTTGGTCAGGAGACCTTTTTGTACCTTTGAGGAAGAAAGGACACATTTGCAAAAGCACTTTTCATCCTACCATCCCTGCAGAGGACAATGAAATTATTGTCTGCAGGAACTTTGGAAATCTGGCTCCATTTCTGAGAGTCGTTTAGCTAGTGGCACTGATTTTATCTGCACTCTTACCTGTAGTTCTATTGTCATTCATACCAAGAGGCGACACATAATTGCTTATCACCTGCATCCTGCCTGCCACTTCATCTTCAGATCCTTGGAGTCTGAGAAATAAATAAATACTAAGAATTAAAACTAGTTGTCAGCCATGGCTCCTTCAATACAGTAGATGTGTCATGTGTACATGCGTGGTTATGGGGCTGGGAGACTCGGGGCTGAGAGACAAGTACAAGACTCACCTACAGGCGACCTGAACCTCTGTGTGACAGCAGAAGGAACCTGGTGGGAGACATTTGGACATCTCATGTCACACCAGATACCCACACTTAGGTAACTGAATTCTGTCCTAGTTCTCCACTGACAGGAGGAGAAGCTTAGCTCTCTAGTTTACGCGCAGACACTTTTATTTAGATACCCAAAATTAGGTGTCTGAATCTGAGGGTGAACCCCAGTCAGCCAGCATGATTTCAGTGCTCTCTGGGCTTCACTGACCAATTTTGGTGACTTGGAGCTTGTCCCCATCAGTGACTAAGTGAACTGCACAGCAGAGTCAGTCAGTGAATTATAGCTGCGTACGATGATTTGCAAACTCTTTCGCATTTGTGTAAATAGGACGTAGCATGGATTTTCACAAGTTAAACAAAACTTTAAAAAGCCAAAAAGCCTCTCAGTTCTTTCATCTCTCTTTGAAATTTCCCCCTCCCTCCCCTACAAGGTTTGTCTCTCATAAATATAGTGAAACACCACAAGCAAAGGCATAAGATAACCCACTGATGACATGACTAGCCACATAAGCGTCCTCGCTTTGCAGGAAACCTCGTCATGACTTAGCCTTGCCTACACATTAATGAAAAAATCTTGTGTTTTGTAAATAAGCTCTGCAAAGTCTGGTGGAAAAGTGCTTTCTTCCTTGTTTCATCAATAAAGTTACTATGTGACTTTTAAAAAATTCCACTGCACTAGGAAAACTTCTGTTTCCTTTTATGTCCAGATTTAGCAAGTTTTTCAAAGCCCTTCTTATTAAGAAAAGTTGTGGCTGGAAACATGGATAAGTAGCTACAACGATTCCAGAAGCTATAAATATTCAGGTTATGATATTCAAGAAATTATCCTCTCTGAGGTGGGCTTTATTGTCTCCTAGGGCCCACCTGCAGCTAGGTAACGGCCTCCCAAAGTGAAGTGGATGGCCCTAAATGATCATAGGTGGTTTTTAAAAAATAAACACAAAATTAGTTTCACACCTACTTAGACAGTTTAGAATTTTAATGTGCAAAGTCTGCCAGGGCTTTGCAGTGAAATAAGGCCATGCATTCAAACTCCCTAAAGCCAATCAGAAAGCCCGGCTGAGTACTACCCATTTCAGAATTAGGAATCACTGCTCAGTTCTAGAGCACATTATTAACAAACGAACTGCTACTTTGATCACATTTTAACATTTACAGTCTCAGGAAAACTAACTATGTTTAAAAAGGAACTGTTCTAGCCTCAAAAACACTGAGAAGAGTTGAAATCTGTTTCATGTCACTCTCTGCAGGCACTCTAGCACATAGCAGGCTTTCCCAAATTTTTCTGAACGTTGTTTCCCCCCCCAGCCCCCCCTTCCTCCCCCTCCCCATTTCTGCTGAGAGGCTCCCTCTGGGTGTTCTTTGATACATTTATAGTTTGGTTTGTGACTTCTGGATGTCTGGTAGCCCCCGCACAGGTCAGAAGCTTTATATCTGGGGTCACCAGCCGCATGACAGCTCGATCCTGTCTCCTCCGAGGTGCCCTGTCTGACCACCTTCACCCAACACCAGCAGACGGGCAGCCCGAGCACTGCCCCTTGTGCTGCACGTGCAGCCCATCCAGCATGACCTGCATTTGTCTTGGATTTATTCCACATCTGCCAGACAGCTCTTACGCACGTTACCGATTTGGAAAAGCTCTAGGTATGACCCGAGCTTTACTCGGACCCGGCTTTAAAGGAGGAATGGATGAAGTTATGTTTCACTGGATTCTGTCAGCATTTCTTCATGTGGTTCGACACTGGGCAGTGCTAGCTCTCACTGGAGCTCTGGAGATTCTGAGGGATTTAACTCAGCCACTTTTATTCCACCTTCAAGGGAGTGTGATGAGGCTGCCCAGTTTCCTTTACTGCCTGTAGATCCTAAATAGGGATCACCCTTCACCGTGTCTAGCACTGTTTGGATTTGTACGAACAAACATTTATTCATCCTGCAAAAGCCTTGCCAATTAACACTGCATTGTTTCAGTTTCTTTTTTCCATTTGCTTATGGTGATTCTTAAGTCCCAAAAGATATGTATTTATGATAGCAAGACAATTCTGCCACTGTTTTTATGAGTGTATTAATGGGTTTCAGTCCCATGAAGTTCCTGCCCAACACCACATACAAACAATACCACATCATGAATGTCCTCATAATTAGACTCATTAAAGGACTATGGTGCCCAAAGTGCACCTACATTTAAATCTAGACCCTCTGCTAGGCTTAACTTAGTCCATCAGCGCAGGACAGGTGTCTCTGGAGGACTCCACCACGGCCAACACATTATTCGTACAGAGAAATAATTTAGGAAATAATAGTTATTCTTACATTGCCAGATATCTTGTTCCCACCCCGCCTCCCAATTATTTAATGTCCCTCCCCTAATTTATAAACACTAATCAGCTTCCTGGCTTTCTTTTGAAATGAAGCAACTGATTCTCTGTGACACTGGACTTGCAATCTACCCTGTGGAGGCACAACTTGAGGATCACTCCTGACAGCTGGTGTGGCTGCCCATGGCTGCTGTCCCAGTGCCACCACAACTACATCCCCGGCTACACCAATAGAGCTATTTTTCATCAGCTGGAATGTGACTTTCTGCATCGACAGAGCCACCAAGGACAAGGGTCTCACTGAAAAGTTTCCTCTCTTTGTTCCTTATCTGATCCCAGCTACCTGGGGTGCAGGAGCCAGGATTATTTCCGAGTTTGTCCTTGCTGAGTTGATGAAGATGACAGCAATAGACTCACTTTTATTTAATAGCCTATATCCAGGTCTAGAGTTGCTAATTTAAGCACACAGCTCTAGAGAACATGTGCCTACACCTGATGCGTATCACCATAAGTAAGCAATACAGTCCCAATAAATGACACAGCATCTTTCCCTCCGCCCTCAGATAAGAGGCATATGTGTCCATGAAGAGCTCCAGAAGGCAAACTAAGCACCTTAAGCATATATATCTCTCTATGCAGACTGAACAAAGAGCCAACATAAATGCTGTGTGCCTCCATCCCAGCCAAAATCCAAGTCACCTTCCCTTCTTCTGTGAAGAGGACCTGGATTCAGAAAGATGGGTGGTTTTGCACAGCAATGTAATTGTTAGAACATGTGCAACATCAAGACTTTATTCATGATAAGACTTTTGTAAAACCATCACCTATTTCATCATAATGACCCATCTACAAAGTGTAGATTTAAATAGCAGAGATTAAAGTGTTAGCTGTCTTCTTTGGCTTGCCTATGCTAGCAATCACACCATTATAATTTCTGTAGGGGTAAAACAACATTAGCACTGGAAAGGAAATGTGAAATTACTTCAGAAGCTATGATTTTAATTACAGTCAGTGGAATGGGGAAGAGGACAGAAAAGGAAATATAAATACAAAAGGAATATAAATAGCATTCCCTCTTAGGACAGTACTATTTATCTTACTCTGGCTATAAAGTTGCTTTATTTTCTTAACTTCCTGCTTTGGAAAGCAGCCACTAAATTAAAAGAAAATGTGGTTTTGTAATTCAAGGATGATTTTCTTTAATTTATAAAGCTGGAGAATCCACAGCAATGATTAACTTAAAAAGCAAGTTGGGGAAAGATTTAGCTGATTCTAAATTATTTTTAAAAAATAAAAAGGAGGAATTCTTTTCCAAATAAAAAGAATGCAAATTCATGGTGACTATTAGGAACAGTTCCCCTTTCTCATACATTCATTTTTGACCTCTTTTTGCCATTCTCATATTCATCGGTAGAGTTGTCATTGGGATAAATAATACTGAAACTAATGTCTACTCATATGTAAAGTGCAACTCATTTTCAGTAAGGGTATCTTAATTCCCTAAATAGCTATACAGGAAAAGAAGAAAAGAAAGAAGCAGATTTTCAAGAAAATGTGTAAACCTGTGATTAATGAATAAGTGTATGATACGGTTGCATAAATGTATGGCACTGTTGTAACTGTAGACACCACAGGATAGCCCAGTGGGTACCTGGTTTCCATGACAGAAGCAAATTCCCTGTAGGCTCTGTGCTGTGTTTCCCACCGCCGAGTGGACATGTTTAGTACCTTAGGGCATCTCAAATGGCTCCAAATGCCTTTGTTTGTGAAATTAGACCTCTCCCAGAGAGTCATCATACCACATCCTTATTTTTAAAAACACTTCCTATCTTCTTCCTTGAAACCCAGTACTTTATTTGTACATTGGGCCCATTCAACATACAGTAATCTCATGTTGCTATAGCCCAGGCAATAGCTGTGTCTCTGTTGCTAAATCAAAAGCCATTTGGCACCAGCTGGCTTGGGCCTTTCTGAGAATATTTGTCTTGAAGACAGCTAGTTGGAAAGATCCAACATAGAACCAAGGAGCTATCTGTTCACAAGAGTAGATGATCACAGATCTTGCACACAATCCACTTCCTAACCTCTTCCCTTTTGCAGTACATGCACACACACACACACACACATACACACTCCTATGTCCACATGCACACACACATACACATATGCACATACCCAAAACCCAAGGGCTTGCATGATATTTCATGAAGACCTGCTGTGGTACTGGACTGTGACAATTCCATAACAAGATGATGGACTGCCATGATAATGAAATTTTAGAAGCTGTTTGATACTTGGAGCACTAGCATCATATTCTCATGTAGGAAAGGCCATTTCCTCTCTGAAAAAAGAACAGAGAAACACATGTTTTTAGAGTAAACAAACAGCTGCCTCCAGGAAAGAGAAAGAAGGAAATAATGTCTTGTCTACCTCCATATCCAGTGAAGAGGGACAAGCCTGTTGAATGGATGACTGGTCCAGACATCTATCCATTATTTAAGATGTATTGAACATGCATCTGAAGGTGCCTCCACTGACCATAGAGGGACCCTGATTGGTAACTGTAGACTAGAGATTTGACATGAATAAAACAGGTGAGAGAGTACCCACATGTGACTATAAATTTGCACATTGACAAAATTGCCTGAGATGTTTAGATCAGTTGAGGTAAGACCTCAAATACTGTGTACAGTTCTGGGCCCCTCACTACAGGAAATTCATTGAGGTGTTGGACTGTGTTCAGAGAAGGACAATGAAGCTGGTGAGGGGTCTGGAGAATAAGTCTTATGAGGAGTGGATGAAGGACCTGAGATTGTTTAGTCTGGAGAAAAGGAGGCTGAGTAAGGGGAGACTTTATTGCTCTCTACAACTACCTGAAAGGAGGTTGTACAGAGGTGGGTGTTGGTCTCTTCTCCCAAGTGATAGGACAATAGGAAATGTAAGTGATAGGACAATAGGAAATGGCCTCAAGTTGCACCAGGGAAGGTTTAGGACAGATATTAGGAAAAATTTCTTCAATGAAAGGGTTATCAAACATTGGAACAGGCTGTCCAGGGCAGTGGTTGAACCACCATCTCCAGAGGTATTTAAAAGATGGGTAGACATGGTGCTTAGAGATGTAGTTTAGTGGTGGTTTTGGCAGTGTTAGATTGATAGCTCGACTGATGATCTTAAAGGTCCCTTCCAAACTCAAGCATTCTGTGATTTTATAATTCCTACAGATCTGTGCCTCTGTGAAGCTGCACAGGGTACAATGCCCATGCGCTGGTGGGGAGACTGCAGGGTGGCTTCTGTGAGCAGAGACCAGGGCTGCCCTATGCTGGACACAGAGTTCCTGCTGGTCCCAACTGACCCACTCCAGGGCATAGCTAAGCCCTTTGAGGTAACACCTCAAAGAAAACGTGTTTAAGGGCAAAAACAGAGAGTGGAGAAAGGAAAAAAAAAAGAATGAGAAACAACAGAGGGAACACCATGGTCAGTGGAGGGGAGGAGTCCTCCAGGAGCCCAAGCAGAGATTCTCAGATTCCCCTGCAGTCAGCCCCTGATAATTCAGATAATTCCCTGCACCAAACCAGAGCAGACTGCTCAAAGGAACTGCAGCCCATGGGAAGGATTCATGTTGGAGGAAGGGAAAAATGTGAGGACAAGAGTGGCAGAGAAGAGCTTTTATGGACTGACACCCCAACCCCATTCCTCAGCCCCCTGCACCACCCCTAGGGGAGGAGGTGGAGGACCTGAGAACGAAGGAGTGAGGTTGAGTCTGGGAGGAAGGGGAGAAGGTGGAAGGTGTTTTAGTCTTTGTTTCTCACCATCTTACTCTATTTATACTGGCAATAAATCAAAATTATTTTCTTGGTGTAGAATCTGTTTTGCCCATAACAGTAATTGGTGAGTGATTTTCCTGTCCTTATCTCAGACCATGAGTTTTTCCATCCTTGTCCTGTTGAGGAGGGGGAGTGAGAGAGCAGGTGAGTGAGTGTCTGGCAGAAAGACATGGTCAGCCCACCACAGATGGTTAAGGTGTTCATAACTGTCATAAAACTAATTCAAAGTCCTTCAAATTCCTGCTGGTCTAGCAGCAGAAACCAAGTGTAAAAGCCATCACAAGAATATAAAAGGTATGCGCATGCGCTGTGCTGGTTATAAAGTGTTGGGATGCAGTGCCAGGAGGTAGAGCAAAAGAGCTGCACCAGTCTGGGCCAAAGCACTGACCCAAATCATTAAGTACTTCTTGTTTAACACTGAAAATTTTCTGTAGTTTTAGGAAGAGAACATCATAACCTACTTTCCTCAATATTCTGGAACTCATCCTCATTTTCATTAGGCCCATTCACGATTGCAAGATAAATAGAAGTGCCATAAATAGAACTGTATTGGCATAAACATAATTTCTGTACTTGGCTCTTGACTTAGGTAAACAACCATGCACTTCCAGCAAGCCCTAAGGTTGGAGCCTCATCATTTCACACTGTCAATGCAG
Source organism: Scolopax mira (assembly GCA_004320125.1). Lineage (NCBI taxonomy): Eukaryota > Metazoa > Chordata > Aves > Charadriiformes > Scolopacidae > Scolopax > Scolopax mira. The sequence goes on along the minus strand of BJBW01004119.1, from coordinate 18,209 downwards.
TCTTCTACAGTGAGGCGATTTAAATCTCAAGAAGGCTGAACTGATCTTTGGGGTTCTCTGCTTTCCTCTATCAACTACAGAAAGGGCTTCATACAGCACTGCTCCTCACTTGTGCATCTCTGTTACTCAGGGTGGGGAGACAGGTCAGGATTTCAGCTGTAGCATGCCTTTGGGGATGTTTTCAAAACCAGGCTGGATAGGGCTTTCAGTAACCTGCTCTAGTGGGAGGTGTCCTTACCCATGGCAGGGGGGTTGGAACTCCATGATCTCTAAGGTCCCTTCCAACCTAAACCATTCTATGATTTTTTGTGCAGATCAAGGGTCTCATTGGCCAGGCAGGTCTCCAGTGCGCCACTACCCTCCACTACAGGCTGGCTCCTAAGATGTTGATATGGATAGTGGTGGCCCACAACACAGCAGTTGACAGCAGGATTTCATCTCTGGGAGAGGCAGGTGCTCTTGCCCACTTTTTCCAGCTCCCACTGAATTCCCAGGGCAGCAGGAGCCAAGACTTTTATCTTACACAGAAGTAAGAGAGTGGTTGCAATGGCAGCAATTACTCACTGCCAGAAACAGAGGAAGATGGATGTCATCTTCACAGCCTCAGCCTATGAGTAGCCATCACATTGGGTTCTCCAAGGTTTCCAGCCAGTCCTCTCAATGACGTTAGCTTGAAGCTGTGGAGGTTAACAAATAGAAGTCATTTACAAAGCAGCATCTTCAAAGTCAGTTTTCAAACATTACAGGTTGCTGAAATTACAGAATGCACAACGATTAACAAGTATAATCCCACACAAGTTTCTTGTAGACAAAGAAAAACCACAAGCAGTCTTTAAAAAATAATGAAGGTGTAATACAGCATCTAAGAGTTTGGTTGGTTGTCATAAGTGGAACTCCCACACCTTTGCTGAATCCACGTGGACATGCCTGGTACTGCCATTCAATTCGTGTGTGTGGGGGGGGGGAGCCTGTTGAAGGTATGGGGTGTCCTGTCCATATAGAATCAGCTGCAGGACTGGGGACATGAGTAAGACCTGAAATTTATTTGCTAAGGAAATAACTTTCTTGCACTGAAAAAACACACACCCAAAGTTTAAGCAGAGCGTTTGGGATTTTTACCTTGCTGTATAACTCCAGTTTGTGAGTTAACTTCTTCCGCAGAGTTTGCAGACTCCTTCAATGGCAGTGCTGTTCCCAGTGAAGCATGCAGGGAGTAGTTAATCATTAATTCTTCATGGTTCATATTTGCTGTCTGCTTTACTGCATATAGTTTGATATAGTTCCTTCCAATAGACTTAATGCTGTCATTAGGAGTCACATGCTGGATCTTTATCTGAACTATTATCACAGTCCAGACATAGCATTACAACCTCCCTTTGTAAGCCAAAGTTATGGAGTTCAGAAAGGCTTAAAACTTAATAAATACTATGGTTTTTATGGTAATGGAACAGCTGCAGTGGCAGACTGACACACACACGCAAACCCTGACTGAGCCTTCCTAGTTGCTGTAAACAGGTGCACCTAGAGGCTAAAGCTCTTATTTTTTTTTATCCATGACACTAATTTCATTGTCAAAGTCTAGCCTGGCAATTGTGTGTGTGTTAGGATAATGTAAAGGAATCCAGACACATGTGGCGAACGGAATTCCTGGCTCTTGCGAAGGGGGGTGAATTTTTAAATTGAAATTGCAGTTATCATTGTACTAATAAAACAGCCAGCCACTTGCAAAAAAAAATAAAATCTTCTGTTATTACTGGAAATTACAAGCTGTATGATATGGAAAGACTGCACTTAAAAGAATAAAAATCACCACAAAGTTGTGTGAACTATGATAGGTAGTGTTCATTCTAGGTACATTGTAGGAAGCTCTGAGCCTTTATTTTAAAATCTCAGACATAGGCTTGGAAAAGGTTGATATGTGCTTTGGAGGAGCTAGTTCCTCACTGTGTCAAAGGGCACAAGTGGTAAGGTAGAAGCATTTGAAAGCTTCAGTCCAAGTGTCTTAGATCAGATCACTAGCCCTGTGGCTAACCTATTCAACCACACTAGAAACACTTTCCTCCTCCTCGCTCTACATTAATCTGCTTATTTCTTGGAAGGTAATCTCTAAGATCAGGATCAACAGTAAATAATTGCATTTGGCATTCCCATTTGTTGACACCTTCCATAGGGGACGCAGTGAATTTAACTTGCATTGGATCTCTCACACAACTGCTTTCTTCCTTCCAGACACTTTTGGAGAGTCTGTTTAACAGGATGTGATGCCACAAAAAAGCCAAGTGAAATCTAAATAGGCGACTGTGAAACCACCAAAAAACCCCCTCTTTGCCTTTTAAAGGCTAATAAGCTCATTTGAGAAGCAAATGATAGGAACCTGGCTGCATCAGGACAGCTATATAATGCTTCCCATAACCCAGCAAGATTATCCAAAGTGGCTTCCAGTATCTCTGCATGACACTGAACTGGGCCATACACACATAACCTCACCCCTTGTCTTTTAAATAGGCAGCTTTCCCTTGCTTCAGGTAATAAAGGGCTTTTCCTCATCCATATGGAAAATCCCATAGGATATAACAGAGATGAAGCCAATAAAGGTGCAGAGAAATGTTCTGTAGAAATTAATTTAGAATTATATCCTTTCTGAAAGTCTGTAAATCATCCAAAAAATTTAACATAGGGTTTCAACTCTGCTTTAGAAATTGATGAGTTGATTGAAAGGTGAATATTATCTTTAAATTCCCTGTGATTTTCCTCTGATGATTGGAAATGGTGTAGAAATAGTCATGTCTTTTTAGGATTCATATTCTTCTAGGCAGACACTGAACCCAGAGTTTCCAAAGACAGTTTTTGCCACCCCTCTTTTATAGAGCATTTCTTGGCTTTAAAATTGGCAGCTGTTGCATGAGCATTTATGGAGAAGTCACAATCAGGCTTCCTCTGCTTGATACCTGGAAAAGTCATCTTTACTTGCCTTCAAGAAATTACACTTTCCAGACAATTTCCCTATAGCGAGACAAGCTATGGACTTGTAATGTCTCAAAATTGATTTAGAGATATTTCTAAGAGAATGCTCTTAATAACCTTCAACCAGAGTAGTTTTGCATAAAGCCTGCTGGAGGGTAGCCAACCGGGTTTGAACTTCCTTGTGTTTAAGTCCGAAAAGTTCCACACGTTTTTCAGAAACTAGTCTATCAAACAGTGGTCTGCTGTCAGATTTGATAAAAGTTAGTTACCACATGTGCTAAGTATATGATCCAAAACAGGAAGCACAGCATCCGATGAAACAAATGACAAAATGCCAGCAGCGGATATCTGGAATATGCGTTCTCAAAAAGAAAAGATATTTTACCATTGGGCAATAGTTCACAGAAATCAGCTGCAATTGTCTCCTTTGCTTGGTGCTCTGCAATTCAAATATTTGAATTGTTCTGAGAGCCTTCTCCACACCCCTTGAAATTACTGAAGAAAATGATAGTGATTAATCTCTTCTTCTGCCAGTTTGCCAATGAATGAAGAACATAATTTCCTTTTAACATTTCCGCAGTGTGCACTGCAGATTTACAAATTCAGTATAGGCTGTAATTTACGTTTATTTCAGACAAGTTTTTAAAACATGTATGCTTATTTATCAATCCTTAAATGATTTAACCTTCCCCATAACCCCTATCTCATAAGGCAAGATTACAGTTTTAGTGGCATCTTCCAAGATTGGTGAGGCCCATCAGTGTTCAGCGTTTCTCCGATGTCTTAAATGTCTTAAGCTCAGTCCGTTGCTCTCTCCCTTTAAGGACAAGCACCTTGATTAACATCACACAGGTGTCCTCTGGAAACACTTGGCCCTCCTGTGACTTTCTTTCATCAATGTTCTAAAAGTTTTGTCTGGTGCTTTCCATTCCTGATCTTGACAAAAGAATCTACATAAATACCTTCATATGTATATATTATACATATTTTTTGTTTATACAAGATTACTACCTAGATGTAATAGGAACAAAAGTCCCAAACATGCAAATGACAAAGCAAGTGAGAGGCCTAGTTGTGTTTTTTATAGATGCCAGGAGCCAGTTTTGGCTCTTTTGCCTCTTTTTGCATCTTTTTGGCAGGGTCCACACACACCTGGACTGGCCAGAATGCATGTATTTATAGTGCTTGCCATTGTCTGTTTGTTTGCTGTTTGTTGTTTTTGGTATGTCTTTTCTTTTCTTTTTTTTTTTTTTTGTTTAATGTAGAGGGCCGGAATTTGCCCACATTCAATTCCTTCTTTTATGTTACTGGTGGTTTTCTCTTCAGTATTCTCATCTCTCAATTTTGTGTTTCAGTAAGTATCAATTGTTGGTTTTCTCTGTTATTTCCAGTACTGCATTTATTTTGTTCCACTTTTCCCTGCTTCTTTTACAGTCCTTCTCTAGGTCTTTTGTGTTATGTATACAGACAACTATGAAAATTTATCAGTAATAAGAATATAATATCTAAATAAGTCTGTTTCCCAGAAATAACTGTATTTCTTTTGGCTGTTCTGTGGCATGACAAATCCAGTTCTACTGGTGCCACCTAAAGTGAAGGGTTACTGTATTTGCTTTCACTGAAGCCAATATAAACCAGAAGTAAATTAGAACCATTAACCACGCTAATGAAATTGGCAGCACTCGTTGACAGTAGCAACGGGAAAGGCAAGTGCAATATATGATGATGCACGCGCCCCAGCTCCTTTACAGATCAAGATGTGACTCACAAATTTTGGAGTCTCTGAACTTGCTGCAATACAGCCCGGTCAAGGGGAAAACTCCTCACCCAAGGAGAGATTACGTCACACATTAAGATTTAGTTTTGAGACAGGCTTTTACAAATTGTTTTATTATTTTTCCTCAGTTCCTGCGGAAAGGCTGGCTGGCTGCAAGATAAAGAACAGAATAATAAGAACTTTTAAATTAATTAACCAGAACTACCAGAAATGTTCCCGTCAATCTCCAGACTCTGGGTTTTCATCCCTGTTTAAGAAGTCAAGCAGACCCTGCTCGGAGGTTCAGCTAACAGCTCTAAATGATTACCCCAGAAACAGGGAGCATTTGAAATAAATGGAACAGCTGTCTGTACTGCCTCAGCTATAAAAGAGACTGTATTTCAGTGAAGAAACACAAATAATGAAGTATTTTCTTGGGCTATGGTAGGAGGCAATTGGGAGCTTTTCCCTTTCAGCCCGCTGGTTCCCCCTGGAGCTTAGAGACCACCTGTTCCAAGGACCTTTTGGGGCTGAATGACTGGAAGGTGGATTTCCTTCTGAAACAAAATCAAAAGGCATTGAGGATGCCAGCACTCCAGAGTAAGGGAAGGCTGGCTATTGTTGTTGCTCCAATTGTTTGGTTTTTTGACGGATTTTTTGCTTCAAATTGAAGGGTAATTTCAGCCAAAGATGTGCTTGCTGAGGGCTTGTGATTTTTTTGGTGACCTGTGCTCATGCTTGCTTTTTTTTTGTATCTATTTTTAAAAAGGTCGGTGGAATAGTTTTTCTTCTAACAGACAAGGAGTAAGGAACACACCTGAAGAGGGGTTATCTGCTGACTCTTATTTACACAAAGTTGTTTTGAGTCATCTGACTCATGTGACAATACCTAGGCCAGTGCAAACACCTGTTTTGGGGGGCACAAATATATTACCATACAGCAGTTAGTTCTGCAGCCTGATGCAGAAATATATTTTTTTCATTATTTTAAATGAAATGAAACCTTCGCCTTTATAAGAATAAATGTTTGGATTATTTCTGGGCTGGGAGGAAGGATTATAGAACAAACCTTTCTGTCACCTTTCTTCACTTCCAGCTTTCTGGTGACTGCTGGGACAGATCCAGAACGATCCAGCATAAACTCTGCTGTAAATATAAGAAGCGACAAACCCTGACCCCTCTCTGCTTCCACCTACACTGAGCAAGGTGCAATTTGTGTACAACTGACATCTGTAGAGACACCTCTGGGAGACAGAGTGACTCCAAGGAGGTTCGTGGTTTATGCAGTTCGTTATGAATTTTCAAGGGAGAAATTCCACATTCTGGATGAGAAAGAAGAAATGGCTATATTGTCTTAACAAAAATAACTTTGGGGTTTTCCATTCAAAAAAAAAAAATCTCTCTCAAATCATGCAAGACTGTTTCATTAAAAAATAAAACTCATTTTTAAAGCATATTAAAAGCGTTAACACAGTGCCTGCTGCCAGAAGAGCCCCACTGCAGCGCTGTTGAAGGAAGGAGGACAGCATCGTTATTTATGAGCGTCTGCACTCTCTCAGCCTTTCATGAAACCCTAATTTTATCTGGCAGCTCTTAAGAATCTCTGAGAAACTGGGTCCTTTGTTACCACTGCATCCATCTAACTTCTGCACCTAAAAAGGCACGGGCACTTTTTCATAAATAAAGAAAAGAAGTCCAAACTTTCTGACATTAATGTCACACTACTGTTTTAGGCCCTAAACCTTCAAGCTCCTCTCTCTGGGCAAGCACCAACAAGCGCCCCTTTTTGCTCAACGTCCAACTCTAGCTTTTACAAGAATTTTGCTGAGAACAGGATCAGGCCACAGTCATATGTTTTCACTGGGGGAAAAAACAAGACAAAACAAAACAAACAAAACCCCTTTATTACTCTTTGACAGGAGCAGAGTTAAGCCTGAGGGGGTTATTTTTCTCCCATTAACTTTTTCTAACCTCATCCCTCCCTCATTTTCTTTGTCAGATTTACTCCCAAACAGTTCATGCATACGTGTGCATGTGCCTGTGCGTCTATCTGTGTGTATGTGTGTGTACGTGCACATTTATCCTTGTAATGAAAAGGAATCTATCTGTTTAGATAATTTGCTGTTGTTTGCAACATGATACAGCTAGTCCTTTTGACTTCAGCGTGAATAAACAGCCTGATCCCGTAAAATAGGCCTTTTCTCTCCCAAGAGCTTGTTCCAAGATTGCGGAACCCAGGCTAGCAAAGAACATCTGCAACAGTTAGTGGAAACCCTAAGAATTCTTGTGAATAAATAGATTGGAAACTAAGTTGGAAATTTCTCAGTGAGATATAAATTTTAAAAAATGAAATCCAGTTGAAGTACCCAGTTTCCCTGGGAGAATACAAGTCTAGCCAACCCAAGTCTAAATACATGTGGTAGTGATCACTGTATGCTGTTTCCAGTTTATCATCAAAAACAATCATAGAAAAATTATTGTTGTTCAAATTTAGCTTCTAATAAAGAAATGTGACAGTTTTTATCATAAGTTTGATTGCAAGCCTCCTTTATAATGAAGATGTCAGAAAAAGAGGAAACAATGCATTTTTTAAATTTCCTCTGTGTTTTTTTTCCGTATTGCCAAATATAACCAGAATCCTAGATGAATGTTAACTGTATCAGAAAAAGCCACCAGTGACAAACAGCACAAATCAGGTAGAGTTAAAGGCTGTAATTCAAGTTTTACATCGGTCTGCTTTTCAAAATATTCATGGTGGTAACTCTTTGCAGATCAGACTCAGTGAAAAACCTCTTTTCAAAGGCTGAGACCACTTAACTATTTTGACTTTCACTTTTATACTCATTTCTTAGACGTGCCTTCTTCATTTCAGTTGCACTTTCACTCTCCCAGTTATTTAGTTAACACAGTCCCCTAGAGACTGCCTTTAGGTTTTGGGTTTTTTTGATGCTTACCATTGGCACGGTGTTATAAAGCAAAACATTTGAGTTATATAGATAATAAGCTAATAGATAGAAGTTACCAGCTTCGTGGGAAATACTTCACTCTTAAAAAAAAAAAAAAAAAAAAAAAGGCAATATTGTTTGGCTTGATTTAGTAGAGCTTTGGTACGTAGAATAAATCATTTGCAGCTGGCTTACCCGTGCACATGCTCTGGGAGCGAGGAACACACGCGTGTTATCAATTCATTATTTGTGCTGCAGCTCGTTACCGCTCAACGTGCTGGACAGCGACATCACTGTCTGCCCTGCCTCTGAGGGGACGACCCTCATGGCAGTAGATATCAAGCTGTTGGGAAGAAAGCAAAAAGCTAGACTGTGGTCGGATTAACATTTGATTGCCTAAACAGTACAGCTTTGAAAGCATGGGAAAATTTGCCTAGCGAGCGAGCTGGATTTTTTTTTTTTTTTTTTTAAAAAACATAAAGCCTGCCAAGCTCCCAAACCTAAGGGGGAAAAAAAGAGAAAAAAAGAGCTTGTGGAGAACTTTTAATTAAAGTAAATGGAGAAATCTCCACTCCTTCTCCTGAAAAGAACTTAAATATGCTATTTTAACTCTATGTTTATACTGGCTGATTTAACAGTATTAAAGAAAAAAAAAAAATTTCAGCAAGAAATTTTCACAAATATTTTCTAGTCTTCCAGTCCTTATTTCCCCCTTTTGCCTCCCCGTTTTCCATCCCCAGTCAATACTGTCCCAAATTGTTCCACAAGACCTAGTGTTTCTCATAAATATGCACATGTACCAAGTGTTTACTCAGTTTAATCTACTTTGGAGGCAACATGAAGTTTGTTCCCCCTCTTTGCTGTATGGATACAGGCTACTGAAGTGACTGTACTAAGGATGCCCTCTACTGAGAAAAAAAGGATAGAAGTCTAAATAGGAGACCTACAGAGAATCTTCACTAGCTAGTACAGGTAATAAAAGACTGACTGTTTTCAGGAGCAGAGCACGTCGAGCTTTATTTTGCTTTTCAATTTGAGAACAGTTCTGATGAGAGTTTGGACAGACTTTGACACAGAATTGTAGGTTATAGCTAAACTAGTAAATTAAACTGCACTGGGGAATGTTCCCAAACAAGTCATCTTGATCATCTGCACTGCTCAAATGCTAGAAGAGTCCCCACGCTATTTTGGCTGACATTAGTTAGTAGCTTTCCAAACAATTTCTGGACATGATTTGGTAGTTAGCACAGGCCAATGTCCATCTTGAGGTGGAGTTGGACACCTTGGTCTAGTTTAATACTATACACATTGCTCTATACTAGCTGGCATCATGTCAGGAAGTGATCCTAGGCAGATTTGACTTATCAGTAGAGGTGTAGCCTTAGAAAATATGAATACAGGGAGCCTGATAAGATCATCTACTTCTTGCAGTGCGGGTAGATCTTGCAAGACAAATGCTCACTGCTCCTGACAGATGTTTGTCTATCCAGTCCTCAAAAACCACCAGGGACAGGGATCCCGTAATCTCCACTGCCTGTTCATTTAATTGATAACCACACTTGGTTTTCTTCAAATCTAGCCTAAATACACCCGACAGCAATGTTAGGCAACTATTCTTTTCCTAGCCCAGTGGACACATGAAAGAATTTTTTTCTTTACCTTTGCAGCTATCTTTTAATTATTCTGGATAACAATATAGGCTTCAGTCTATTCTTCCTAAGATTAAAAATACTCAGTTATTTGAAAGTTTCTTATTGGTCAGAGTTTGCAGGTCTCTAATATTACACATATATGTGAGGTATTTAAGTTAAGACATTGAGAAGTACCGGAGCATAAGAAAATTCAGTCAGCAAACTGACTCCCCCTGTATTAGCAATGTAAAGAAATACACAGCTACCAAGGTTGAGTCATCTCATCCAAAACCAGCTAAGAGATATCTGAAGATATCTGTTTCTTTCCACTGACAGCAGAATTAGTCCAGGTTTACTAACTCCTACTGAAGTATCTTACAGAGGAGTGCTAAAACAGGAGCTGGAGAAGGAAGGGTGTTCTATTATGGTTGTTTGTGAACAATGACTAAAAATTCTATCAGCAAATCCTGAATGCTTGAAAACCACACCACCTGTGACATATTCCTGTAATAGCAACCACAGGCCCAGACAGAGCCAGATAGCTTCCTGACAATATGAATAATTTTGTTCTTATTCATATGTTTTCATGATCAATAGCTCCAGTGCAGTCAGCTAGCACATGGGCTGCAGACATTTATGGGAAACAAGTAAATGCTCTGCATGCTGAGCGAGTGGATGACCGCAATGTTTGTGTTCAGAGGAGTCTCCTGAGGGAAAAATAGTCTGTCTGAACATGGTTTACGTGGTCTTCTTACTACTATGCACAGGATGACATACATAGTGTAAGACACTACCAACCATTTATAAATCTATCCTTGATAGTGACAAGGTTCATTGAGCCCAATATTAGAGAAGTATCCAAAATACATCCTCTGACATTTTATTGTGCTTTAAACTATGAATAAGAGACAGATATAACTAGTCTTGTCCTTTCTAAGAGCTCTTCTTCCTAGATCCTGAATATTTTCTATAGTAATAAGGAAAACATTTGTAAAGGAAAACAAAGCATTTGGGGTTTTTTTACCAGAAGGAATGCAATGCTGGAAAAATATTTTTCAAATTATGTTACCCAGATGCATTATTTACCAAGTTTTATCTGCCCTATCTAAAGGAAAGCCTGTTTTACTCCCAGTTTCTGGGTCAAAAGAAATAGCTTACTCCCTCCTTTAATATAGGAGGAGGAAGCCCACCAGCTTTTTTTCACTGACACAGTCTGGGCATTCTCCTGAGTCCCCTCCCTTTTCAAGGTTCTTTGAGGTTTCTCTGTGTCTTTTGATCCCAGAAAAGATGGAGCCAGACAAGCAAATGCTTGCCATCACTTGATGGCCTAGCCATTGTTATCTCAACTCCTTTGAAGCCAGGAACCTGAAGCTCTTATCTGTGCCATTGTCTCACCTTTCCTGTTAAGTTCTGCAGCCTTTCCTTTTACAGTTTCCTTTGACTTGGCTGAGCATTCGGACAGGCACCAGAAGGAGAGAAAACAGAACCACACAGAGCCCCTTAAAGATTGCACAGATAGTTTCCCAGCATTGCCACAGAGGTAATATTTCAGGGCATGCAGGAGCAGTGGGTTTATTATATGTGCTTCAAAAGAGTCTGCCCAAAATATCACAAGAAAATTATTTCTTGGTGACTATGACAAATCACACAGGTTGCACGTTGGATGGCATTCTCTGGATTCACCCTCTTTTGAGGAGGGAGGAGGGAGGAGGGAGAATCCTCCCTGGATTCTCTTCCAGGAATGCGTGCCTGGAAGCTGCAACACAATAGTGTGAGACTGCAGGTCTCCAGAGGCTGAGACATCCCGCAAGTGTCTCTGATGACAAGGAGACATGAGATAAAGTTCAGGCATTTGAAATTCTTTCTGTGGAAGGATATTTTGCAATGTAAAAGATATATGTGTAAAAACTGAAATTAAATCAATGCTGTGTTCTGACTTTGACAGTGTGGATTTTTCTGTATTGGCATTCTGACCATGTGACATAGAAATCTTTAGATTTACTTGAATAGTTGGTTACTACCTGGTGAGGCAGCAAGAGTCAAGATTTAAGGAGTTATCTTGCACAGATTACTCTCAAATTATTGAATGAAGTGCCCAAATTAGGAGATCAGTATCCTTTGCATTCCCCTACAGTCAATGGAGAAAGAGAGAGAGGGGTTCTCTAACATACTGTCCAGAAAACATCTCTCTGAAGTAGTATTTGTAATTATAATAAAAATTATTTTAAAATTATAATAAAAATGAAAATTAAAAAATACAGGTAGGACAACATTGCAGGCAGAGGTAATATCTGTTATTTGATCAACTGAAGTGAGTGGAAGAAATAGACGAGCCTTTAGGTACAGAAACCTTTATTCAGTTTGGAAAGAGAAGCAACAAAATCTTTGACATCTAGAATTGGAATTGAATAATATATCCTGTGTTAACAATTTTGGTATGAAAAAGGAGAGAGTTATCAAAATTAATTGTACTGAAAAGAAAGGCATCCTTAAGAAAATCTATAAACAGATAAGAGAAGAAGGAGTAGTCATAAACACTGGGGCTTGGGGATTTTTGGGTTGGTTTTTTTTAAATTTTGCCTAAATAGCTTTCAATTTTGTCTCAATAGCTTCACATAATAATTTGAAAAAGGGTGTCTTACTACTCTTTTGTAATACTAGTACTTTCCTAGGGAAAGCTGCAATCTCAGCTTTTCCTGGTTATGACTGGAGCATACACAGAGAAATAGCAATCATCTCAGAAAAGAACTGGGTGGATATTCATATTTTTGTTCAGTAGAATAACGAAAAAGAACAGAGAATGGGAAAGTAAGAATAGTTCCAAAAGAACTGAATAATCAATTTAAGATCTTTTTGCAAAATAACCAACCAGGCTTGGTTGGTTTTTGGTTTGATATAAAATACTTCAATTCCCAATAAAGATATTACTTAATTTTTAGTTTAGGCAACTTCCCATCCACTTTTTTTTATCTTGTTCTTGGTGTTTGTTTAATTTAGGTCAGCACTTTAAATGAAAATGTTACTTCAAAATGGAAAGTCAAAAAATTTAATTCTAAATATTCTAAAAATCCAGGAGGCAGTCCCCTGGTACACTGATAGACTCATACCACAGTTTAACATGATAACTAGTATTGTGTGATGTTTATCTTCGTTTCAGTTTGTCTGTTTAATCTCTCATGTCAGCAGTCTTCTGTTATCTCTGTGAGATAGAAATGGACTTTTACTTCATGTTTCTAGAAAACCTTGCCTTAAAAAGGTCCTGTTGTATATGCAGGCATCTCTGAGATTATAACCATGCATATGACTTGTTAGAAATCTCTCAATGGAACTTTTTTGGATGGAGACAGGTGATTAATGAAAAGTGAAATATTTCTCGGAAATGCTACGAAGCTGAGAATGTTGTGAAGAAGTACATGCAGGTTTCAGAACCTGCTGATTCTGAAAATTTCCATCCAAAGGCTGACTGTTTGCTGACAGGCACCAAGTGGATTTTTGGGGAGCTCAGCCTGAAGACTGCCAACCCTTCATTAACTCCTATAGTAGATAATAAGCAACACTGTTAAATGCATTATTCCCAGAGAGTGATGCCTATGCCTAGTGCCACATGGTATATGCTGCAAGCAGCATATATCCATGCTTTAGCCTTTTTGGAGAAGACAATGTCCATTTGTCACATGTCACTAAGTTACTCTTGAGACACTTGAGTTTGCCTATGTTCCTGAAACATAACAGACTAAATACGTGTTGACCAATTAGCCCAGAAAATCCCTAACACTTAACAGAAATGCTAGGATTGCGATGGAGCCCATTATTTTACAAAACTGTTCAAATGCCAGCAGGACATACATTGCTTAGACAAAGCAAATGGCAGCACAAGCACTACCTTAAATGACCTTTCTTAAGTGGAGTGTTTGCTTATGTCACAGCAGAACATCAGTAGATCATGAAAGCAAGTAGAATATCATTCATTTTAAGCTGGACAGATGCACAAGCTATTAGAAAATCAGAGACAACAACACTGATACTGTAAGAAATGTTCAAGCTGAAGAAATAAAACAGATGAAACTCAGCATCTTTCAAAGTTAGGTTAATACCCATAAGGGAAATTTACACATGTGCATGTGCATAATGCATTTGGAATCTCCCACTTGTTCAGTGTTAAAAATAAAGTAAAATCCCAACAGCATATGATCAAACCTGAGTTTCTAGAGTAGTTCCCTTTGTGTGAAGCTCCCTTTGTGCAAAATGACAGGAAGATTAGTTTTAGACAGCAAGTAAAGGTGACAAAGAAGAACCACTGTGGAGGGAAAAGGTAAACATATTCGCTTGTATAGAAACAGAACGATCAATAAATGTAGAAAAAGAGACGATAGTCTCTGCAAAGTAGATTTTTTGAGAGACATCACTGACATCAAATGTCTTTCTATCCCTGGAGACATAATAGCATGCTTGTCTATATTAAAGATTATCTTTTTGACAAATAAGCCACCTTCTGACTTGTATTTGGTAACAAGTTTTTTTCAATGAAAATAAAGTAAATATCTTAATGGTAAGGAGACTACTAAGTCTATGTAGAAAAAATGGCATTTTTTCCCTAAGGAAAAATAATTGAGGACCATAACCAGTAAATGTAGCAGTTTTGGAAGGAGACAGAGATATCCTGTTAAACAAAATTCACATTTTGTAATAAATAAAATAGAAATTCCATCAAATTCAATCTTCCGGAGAAAGAAAATGGACTATGGTAAGGTCAGGATCATTATGGTGTGCTTGACTCAGCAGAGAAGCAGCAAGAGTACAAGTGTGTGGCAATCACTAAACAAAGTTGGAAATGGGATACAACAAAAAGATTATTCAAAAGGAACAAAATTCAGTGCAGGAACATCAATCCTTACTTGTCCACACAGAGTGTGTGAAGAACTATACCTCCACAAGTATAGTTCTCAAGCATCAGGACAGGCAAATGTGCAAATCAGTGGTTTGTGCACATCCTACCAAAAACTAAGCACTCAAAAAGACAAATCATTTTGCTTATGATCTTATACTATAAAATTTACATCACAGAACAAGAGGTAATAAGCACAAACTTGTACATAAAAAGTTGCATCTAAACATGAGGAGGAACTTCTTTACTTTGAGGGTGGCTGCCCAGAGAGGTGATGGAGTCTCCTTCTCTGGAGACATGTCCATCTGGACACGTTCCTGTGCAACCTGATCTAGGAGGACCTGCTTTGGCAGGGGTTTTGGACTA